>NDFZ01003412.1:0-27847 GCA_002192655.3 Mamestra configurata
TATCTTAACAACCGTAATAGGTAGATAGTTGAAGTTTTCACAGAGTGTGTATTTCTATTGCCGTTATAAAAATAAAATAAAAAATAATTAAAGTTAGTAGACGCGCACTTGGCTGATTTTTTTACAGAATCAACTAGCTGATCAAACGTATATAACGTTTGATCAGCTAGTTGATTCTGTAAAAAACTCACCGTGAAAACTTAAGTGAAGTGAGCTGTCATTCCAATCCTAGGGATTGACAACTCACTTCACCTAAGCTATCACGGTGTTATTGTAACAGAATCGCACTACTGACGTTGGTCCCAGTTGTCATTTGCAGATCTTTGACTGTCGCTACGGGTAGTCAGAAGCCAGAATATTGCTTCATATAAAATACTGGTATTCAGCTGGATCCGGTGAGACTGGAAGCCGACCTCAACATAGATGGGAAACGGCTAGGTAGATTGCTTTTGGGTCAGCAATGACAATTTTATCTAGGTATCCCTAGAATTTCTGTCTGTCTTTTTTTACTTTTTTAATAATTCTTGCGATAAACATCATCTGCCTAGCCTTTTCCAAACGATAATGGGGTCGGCTTCCAGTCAAACCGAATTCAGCTAAATACTAGTATTATACGTGGAGCGACTGCCTACCAGACCTCCACAACCCATAAACTGGGTAACACGGTACTTCTTGGCAAGACTGGTGACAGATTTACTGGCTTCTGGCAATCCGTAACGACTGCCAAAGATCTACAAATGACAGCCGAGACGAACAGCTTCATTTGACCAACCTTTATAACTCTTACGATAAACGCTGATGATGAATTCATCTGAATTTAAGTGGTTAAAGATTCATTCAATTATAAGGAGTGTCTCAGCTCAATACTCGTGTCAAGATAAAAATAATAACAATAGGTTAAGTAATAATCATACCTTCATAAAATAAACTGCCATTTGTATGACAAATAAAAAGTAACGCGCTCGATTATTTCTAAGAAATCTAAAATAAATAAAACGCCCAAACACCAACAAATAAAAAAGATACATTAAGTTTATTAGACCTTTCTATATCAGCTGTCTATTTAGTTTGTAACTGGTACCTACGAGTTTCTTTGAAATGGATCGCAAATAATTCCCAATTGGTTCAAAGAGAGGCATTTTTTTCTTTTAAGCAAGTCGGGCGTGTAATTGCAAAATGTATCGAGGCTTAGGGGAATTAAAGAAAAACATTAGCAATGGCACTCGGTGGTCATGAAGCGATTGAGCGAGACGGCACGTCTTCTACATGCACGTCGGCTACACAGAGTTTTGACAAATACTAGGTATGTCGTTATTTCACCGTCCTGCTTGTACATTTTATGACCGCAACAGCCACGAGTCTTTGTTCGAGTTAGAAAAAAATAACTTGTCTTCAATTAAAAGCGACACGGTGTTTGTGACAGGAAAGTAATTCATCTTGGTTTGTTTGCTGTTAAATTGTTTCCGTATAATGTGGTTGAACACGCAAAGCATTATCGGATCGGGTATTAGGGTCAGTCCTTAAAACGGTTAGTTATTATCGCTTATACCCTGTTTTATGTAAGAGTACCTAAGCTTTGTTTGTGTGTCGTAACGCCCACCCTTCTTGCGATCACTGTAAGACTTTCAACTTTATAACACTAGTAGCCATCACTTATGCGAACATTTTTAAGAAGTATTTAGTTTGAGGTTTTGAGATCGATTCCCGGTTCGTGCAAAGTTTTTTCATCAGACACTTATCAGTGCTTACCAGCCCTTTTTTAAGGATGGGATATCATCAAATGTCTCCTTCCGCTCTAGGCGGAGAGGAAGGGTGCCTACCAGCCCTGAATCGAGATTCGTGGTCGGTTGATGGTAATAGACTTACAATTCATGGGAGGTACTTAAATATTACAGTCTAAAATACATATAGGCACTTAGGGTACTTACACTTCTTACTTGTTCTCCGAAACATAAAGGTGTGATGTTATTTTTAGAAAGAAATAATTACTTAGCAAATCTGTGGAAACAACGAAGACCAATATCTGAGAGAAATAACCTGATTTCGAGCGTCTTTCTATTCTAGATTACAAATCAATTCGGGAATCACATCTTCCACCGTATTGATTGCCCACAACATATCCCTCTATGTACACTCATACGCAAAATACTCATTTGCCAACTATTGTCCGCTAAGTCATTGCAATAGACAGTTAGACACATCCTTTAAACGACCGCCTGTACATGACAATAGCGTCGTGACACCGATATATCGTAGGAATAACTTCGACCATAGAATAACTAAATCTAACAGAAGGTAAACTCTATACTTGGAGTTTCCCTGAGTGATCATCAGAAATGAAGAGATCAGCCAGAGAATTGGCCAATTCAAATGCCAAAGAGACGCGCACATTGCTTGCTGAACAGATGGCTGATGAGGCTGTAAAGTCCTGGAGTAGCGTGGGACGCAGGGAAGGGTCTTCCTGAAGGTACCGATCACCTGATGAAGGCTAAGCGACTCCACTTGATACGAGAAACACAGGATCGATGCGATGTGGCGAACTTTAGGGAAAGCCTATGTCCAGCTATGGACGTCTTTAAACTGAAATGATGATGATGGTGGAAGTGCGAAAAAATAATTTCTTATAGGCAACAACCCTGGCGAACGTGGGTTATCGCCATTTTCGTCCAATGGCGGTGGACCACAGAAGAAGAAAAAACTATGGGCGTCTCCCTCATACAAAGTGATCATCGCGCGAATAGTTTTGCCGAACGAATGATTGTAACGATTGTATTGAATATCGTACGCGTTCAAGGTTCTAGGCAAAGAACACTCTTGGAGCTAGATTGTCTCTTCTACAAATCCTTATTCTATGCTTCGACATAGTTGTGTTCAGCCAGTTCATGTGAATAGGCAATCAAACGATACAATAGAGAAAGGTGGGGGAATGACGGAGAAATATCCAGGTTAGCCAAGTTTACACCAAACTATGGGAGGTACAGTAATTACCGTATTTACCCTATGACCGCAGATTATTATTAAACAATCTTGACACAGTTCTGTTCTAAGAAGTCTGAAGTTTGGTGTTGGCAAACGGTGATTGGATGTTGGATACGCGTTTGTCTTTATAGTTATTGAATAGTTTATAGTTAGGAACAAGATTGGGACAATTCGTTAAATAAATTGTAACCTAAAGACTTCCTATAAATTGTAACAGACTTCACAAAAGACTTCACAATAATGGGTGCTGTTGGTAGGCAGTATAACTTAAAGACAACTTTATTCAGTGAAGTTCAATAAGCGCTGAATTTAAACATTATTTTACAGAGTAACTTTAGACATCAATTGAAAAAATTTCAAAGGTTGTTATCGAGATGTTTCCAATAAAATCAAAACGGTTATTATTTCAGAAGCCAATGAATCCACAAAACTTTTAGTTATTGTTGAAAAGATTAACAGAGAACTCGTCAAATTTAACGTTATAATGAAAATGATTTTCCGAAAACACGTTGGTTTTATTGAATTCTGTACCTATTCAGCAAAATTAGTTAGGAAACATAGTTTACCCTGAAGTCACATTGCTTCATGGAAACCCAACACAACAGAGTGGTTTATAAAACCACTCGTGTTTTGTTGGGTGCAAGGCATTTTAGCAACAAAAATAAATTCTGCATACAATTTCGTTCATGTACTGCAAATGCGGCTTTAAATGCATTAACGTTAGCTTTTGTCGTTGATAAAAGAATTTAAACCGAATATCGTAAAAATTCTGCTCCGCAACGAACGAGCAATTATGTACGGACCGACATTTATACCTATGTAGAGAGATATGTTTTGATATGTCTGACAACTGAAAATAAAGCTGAAATATTAAAGTAAACAGCATGGCCGACGTTTATTTATTTTAAACCGACTTAAAATGAGGTTGTTTCATTTTTAGTACGTATTGTTTACTTTTATTGTAAAGGTCTCGAATTCATGATAGTCACTTTAACAGGTTTTCGGAATTTAAATGCAATAGGGTACAAAAAAAGAACTAATTAATCCGTCATATAGATTTTCAAAAAATATTGGATACGTATTTTTTCTCTTGTCACGTAAACAAAAAAACTAAGACTATACAGTGCGTTGAAAACTCGTGTGACTTCACTTACAAGTACACTTTTTACTGGAAAGTGACATTACAAGCCTCCACTCCTTATCTTTGATGCGTTTTACCTTCGTATTTTTTATTGATTTTCGATAATCTAACTTGCAGACTTAATAGAATCTATTTTTTTAACCCAAGCAATATCCCTATTCTTTTGGGGCTATGCCTTTCTAGATAGAAATTGTTAAANGGACTTAATAGAGCTATTTTTTAACCCAAGCAATATCCCTATTCTTTTGGGGCTATGCCTTTCTAGATAGAAATTGTTAAATAATGGTGTTAAATGAAAATGCTAAAAGGTATTTAATAATGATAAGCAATAAGTTAACTACAGTACCTAAGTACTTAATTAATGAAGTAGATTAAGGATTTTATATCTGAAATCTTAGATACAAAATCGGGTACTTAAGAACAAAGAACAAACAAATACTAACTTACTTGAAATTTCGTTTACAAACAACAATAGCGGCGAAACAATATAAAGATAATGTCATGGCAACATATTTTCCGAAGCGCTATCTAGTCTTATTTCAAGCACGATTCTTTGTACAAAGTAGCTAGTATTGCACGGTAACACCCCAGGGGAGTTATCAAATGGGGTGAAAGCGACGACACACCTGGGGGACGTTCGGGGTAATCACCGGTTTTAAAACGTATACGGTTCTACAGGTACAGTCACGTGAATAAAATTTAAGGGAAACAGTTTATGAAAAACGATGCCTTCTCCAATTATTCAATGGAAATAACGTCCTCTGGCGACCGCGTACAGAAAGACGCAGCATTGATAAGCCTACAACATGGTGGACCGATGACCTGGTTAAAGTCTCGGGAATCCGCTGGATGCAACAAGCCTAGGGCCGATCGGTGTAGAGATGCATGGGGGAAACCTGTGACCAGCAATCTGTCCGAAGTTGGGCATAGTCCCCAAGCACTCTGAAAACCCAGTTTCCCGCTTTCTGTGTTTTTGGATATTGTACTATTTTCCATCATCTACTAATAAATTGTGCAATATTAAAACAACATAGTTTTTTGCATTTGACTGTACCTGAGGTTTTAAAACACACATCCTAAGAATAAAATGCAATTAGTTTCAGCAGGGACTTTGGTGATCATAAATTATTGTCAAGACCGAAATTTCGGGTGACACATGAAATGTGGTTGCAAATGAGTGTTTTTGTCACCTTTGAAAATGAGTAAGATTAGTCGGTTCTGTGGACGTTTTTATAAAAATAATCGTCGCTTTTTATAAGGGTAAGCGAAGGCAATATCAACGTGCATTTATTTTTATCACCCCCATTTTAAAGACACCCCTGTGCAAATATTACGTAAATGTTTTTATTTAACACAACAATGGGATGACTGGCTTCCCCAATGTTTTATATCTAACAGAAATACCGCCAGTTTTTAAAAGACACTCAACAATTATTTGCTTTGAAATCTCATGAAGAGAAACTATATTTTTTGAACGTTGCAATATTAGCTACCAAATCACACATTCACACTAGAAAACTAACGTCCGCATTGGAACGTGAAACTAGCACTATGTTTTAGACTGACTGACCTCGACAATTCAAAAGTACCTTTGAATGGTTTACTTGAAATAAACGTATTGACTATGACTTGACTTTGAACGATAACAATTGGCAAAACGTCCAAAATGTCATGTGGCCAGTCACATATATTTTAACTTCGCCTTTAGTCATAGACGAGTCGAATAGGTACACCTATGACCATGTGAAATACTCAGAAGATTCAAAGCAAACCCAATTTAGATTCCAACATAGACATTAGGTTCAAATTCTTTGGCGCTAACACACTGCTGACAGTTTAAGATGCAGATTGTGAAAATACGAACATCTATTTATCACCCAGACCTTGTCGAAAGACGAAGAAAAATATCTTCGAACTGCACCTTAGCTATAAATTCTAAACTTGTTCAATACACTTAGCGACAACTGGCAACTGTCACGACAGGCGTGAAGAACTGGCGTGAATAGCGCACTGAACATTTATCACGGGGAGTCACGCTAGATTTTTTACTTATAACCTTAGGACATAAAATCACGCTTGCATTCCCTGAAAGGTATTGCAGAGGTGTATGGTTATCCGTATCTTTCACCAGTTACGGCTTAGTCCCATTATAGAGGGGGCATTTATCGCGAATGAACAATTTATTCTATACTTTTATAATTATGACAAGCCAGACTATTCTGCCAATGTCTACAGTAGATTGGAAAAGCAAGTTTGTATAATATTAGTTTAAAAAAAGTAATGAACTGTTGGCAGAAACCAGATTCTTCGCTTCTCTGGGTAAGTATAGGAATGAACAATCAAAAATGTTTCTTTGAGCCAGGTAGGTATGACATTATACATGCCATATATAAAAATCGTCATCAATCGAACATAATAATATACCTACTCATATTCTAGGCTATCAGTAGGTTACTAATGATGTGAAAGCGCGGCGCCTTCTAATACAGGAATTGTTTGCTTAAAGGGGGCTCCAAACACACAACGAAATGTAATGTAATTTCCAACTTGTCACAATAAACTATTTTATATTGTATTTTATACTAATGAAATACTCCCAAATTAATTCTTCCTACCTAAGGATCGAGGCGTCCTTGGCAGCGTATCATTCTGCATAAAGATTGTCAAATGTCTAATATGTTTGGGGTTAACCACGTGACATTTCGTTAACGCATTTCACACCTATAGGGAACGTGCGGGCAGCACAGAAGTGTCATTGTCAAGTATATTATACTTATAAGTTTCCAAAATGGCAGCGCTAGATGACACAGTCTACTTCGTGCACGTTCCCTTAAACGGTGCGTCCAGGAACTATAGGTGGCAGCACAGAAGCGTCAACGTCAAGTATTCGTAACGTTAAAGCTTCAAATATGCAACACTAGATGGCATAGTCAACGCCGAGCACATTCCCTATACATTTTAGACTTTTTGACACTCGCTATCAGTAAAAGAATGTCCATCCATTGACTCATAGACTTGGCCACAAGAATCCGTCAACCAGTACCCACTACCGATAACCTTAGATCCTAAACCAAAAATAGCACTAGCTAATGATGCAATGGAAGCATGAGTAATGTAATACGCAATCAATTTTGTACGTCATTCATATATGTTAAATAGGCACATTTGCGGTTATAGCTGCAACACGTACTGATATTAATGGCGTTGAATAAATTATGGAGGAAAGAGGGACCTATGCGTAGGAGCTGGCGAAGGGTAATGATGATGCTGATGTGATAGGACAAGATGTACAGACGCCAGCACATCAAGCTACAACAATCTGTCAAATTTCTTTTATAGAATTTAAACTTTATCGCCAAAGTATTAGTTTCAAGGTTGATTGGAAAAAATTGACAGTTTCGGATAACTTGATGTGCTGGCTGTACAAGGATGCCTGTTATAATCAATCTGTCTTACCTTTTCTTTCTCTTAAATTGAGTATATTCTACATGGCCTGACTGCCTATCTAACCTCCAAAACCCAGTAACTTGGTAATACGTTAACCCCTGGCAAAACTAAGGTCAGATTTTCTGGCTTCTGACTATCCGTAACGGCAGTCTTCAAATGACACCCAGTACAAACGGCTTAGCGGGTTTTCCCGGAAGTATCTCAATATGTCACCCATCCAAATGCCGTAAGATGTTCTCATGTCGTATGATGGTCACATCCAAAGATCGATCTCGGCAAGCATCAATCATGTAGTAACCGAGAAGTTGTTATAACTTAGACACGAGGAAAACAGTGAAACATGTTAATTTAGCTGTAGACCTCTTATAGGTTTTTCTGGTTTCTATAGGTAAAGAGAATCTGCATTTTTTTTCTTTTCAAAATTTTGTGTTCAGCAGTTTCGGAGATAAGGGGAATTGCCGTTTATCATCATTTCTTGAATAACTTCAAAGGGGTTCCGTTTTTCACGGATGTTAAAAAAGTTATTAAGGTTCCGAAATATTTTTTTAAGAATATTGTAGAAGAATTATAAGTTTATTAGCTTCTGCTAGCGGTTATACCGCGCGTTTTCGAAAATGATCACAAGTGAACATAATCCCGGGATAAAAAGTATCTATGTCCTATTCCAGGGCATATTATAGCGTCATGCTAATTTTCATGCAAATCAATTCAGCCGTCAAGATTCCAAGATGTAACAAACAGTACTTTCGCATTCATAATATTAGCATGAATAATATTGGACTGGAAGTATGGATGTGGATCAACCACAAGACCCCTAAAAAAAGTAAACACTCCGCCCCAACGTGATTCGGATGAAATTTTTCAAGGAAATATGAATTTCCAGTAGGAAATTGATTCTCAGATCACTGTCGAGATTCTCGGAAAAAATATCCTGTACGTCAGTTACCGTAAATTGAGAAAATGTTTGCTTTTAGGCTTCCAGATATAGTCCGCTAATAAAAGGACGTTACATGGTAAACACGATGACGAAAATCAAGTAAGGGATTTCCCGATAAATGAGTTATATTATGTTAATGTTTAAAACAAATGACTAAGTATAGGAATTACATATGTATGTGGCGGTAGCAAACAAGGTTGACAGTGGTATGACATCCAACATTTTTACACCACGCCTGTATTCCTCAAAGGGTTTGACAAATATAAAACCTCTAAACCATGACAGTTAAAACCGGGATTATAAAAAAATATATTCAGATTACAATATAATCAGGTAAATAACAGAAGAACTTTCAAGAATTAATTTTGTATGTGAAACAAAGCTCTTTTCTAGAACAGCTTTAGTACCGAACTCAAAAAACCAAGATTTTTCAATATAATAATTTAATTGAAATGTATTGAAAGCGCAATAGCTGATTTGCGATTTCATAAATCCCAGGACTTCATCGTCATGTTAACGATTCCGGGATTTTAGAGGAGGTATTATCAACTATATGTTTCTTACTTCCGCGAACTGTAGGTAAATGTACTCTACCTATTCCGATCACTGATTATAACTTATACCACGTCAACTTTTCGCCATATGTAAATGTTTAGTCCCGTGTATGACGCCATCGTTTTCACATCTCCCTTCAGATAAACCACCACATACAATAGATAATTCAACTATATTAAGTGAAACCTAATTGCAGTTTTCAAATGCAATGACTCGAGTGATGAAGTAGAATAATATGTGTAACACGACTTTAGAAGATTTTAGATTTGTGATTTAATAAATCTAAAATCTTCTAAAGTCGTGTCATTTAAACAGAGATAGGGAAAGAGGGAAAGATCCGAACATAAAGAGAAGGAAGACAGAAAGAGTAATACCTACAAATATTCTAATTCACACCCATCATCAAAACCCCGAATCTCCTCCTACAATCATAACTTCGATCACCACCTTTATTTCCGCAAATCCGTTGCACCAACTAAAGGAAATAGCCGAGACGAGTTCGATATTTATCTAGTTACGCTGAAAATACGATTGAAGCTCGGATTTCTTAGCCGAGATTAAAGACTGTTGTAGTGAACGAATCGGTTTTCTAATAAGTCTGCTATTTGTTGCGGGATTAATGTTAAACTTTCATGAGAATGGATGAATATCTACCCTGGGCTGTAATCTGTTTGCACTGGAAAGTAATATAAGTGTAGATTTTTTTCCATCATCTTTGTCCCTTTTGAGAATCTTAGGCCTTATTAGCGCTGGTCCCTTTTCTAAGTACTTCTATTCTTATCCTCTTTTTAAAGGACTTAAAATGGACTATTATCCCCCTTTTAGGAGTGAAAAGGGGGATTTTGTTTGTACCAAATCTGCGCAGACGAAGTTGCAGGCGAAGTGTTAGTACTTTCATATTACTAGACTCTCATATACAAGTATCACTTGTACTTCCTACTTCAAGATTATGGATCTGCGAAGCCAGTTACAGCTTGCCTATCGGTGCTTAGGGCAGCTCCGTAATGAAATATCCATTATTATTTATTATTCCTCTCTCTAAGTGAGATTGCAAACCAATCAAGCGTTAATGGTTGCGTGCTTATCTGTGCAAATTGTTATAAGCCATGGAGAAGATACATTGCAGTAATAAATAGCAAATAAGAATTAGATATTCGTTACTTTACTGCGAGTACACACGATATGTATAATGCTACGGTGGTAATGGTAGAATCTAGACTGGTTTGTCTACAAGACTGCTAAGACTCAGGTTCAATTGCTTATTTTTACTGGAGCTACCGCCACTCTCACCCATTCTCTAATAAATATAACGAAACATAATTTATACCGAAGCGAGTCAATCTTAATTGAATTGATCTTAATTGATATTTTGAAATATTCAGATGTCGTTGGAATTTCTCACACAATTGCAAAAATGTTTTATGGTATTCCCATAAAGCACTAGGACTTGGTGCTTGGTTTGGGTAACGAGAAATTGTATGCGTATCAAGTCGCTGGCAGAAGTTAGTTTAAATTTTTTATTATTTTCAAATGTAAAAAACTCAAAGTAATTATCAGTTTTTTGGAACTGGTGTGAAATTAATCCCAATTCTTCCAGACTGCTACTTATTAAGGAGCAGCGTTGCATAAGTCAGTATTATTGTGAAAATTCAGAATTTACTGAGTAAACCCAGAGTTAAGACCTTACTTAAAATAATTAAATAACCTACCCAGTAGCTTTAGCTTTCTACCTGGTAATTTTACCGGATAACTTATATTACAGTCGTCTCTAAGTTCTACTTGTGTGAAACTAGTGGTGTACCTCGTATAAGGCTTTTCACATACACTTCGAGTGCCTTCAAAGCGAAACTTTAGATTAAGACCTAGTACAAGACATGGTTCAGTTAATCGGAAACAAAATTATTTAAACTGGAACTTTTAATTTCCTACTGAGGGGCAATTACCACATTTTTAAGGAGCTTCCCACATTTGCATCGCTGTCACAAACTGTCAAAATTACCTCTAATTTCCCCACATATAGGCAAGTTTAGACAGCGATTTTCGCTGAGATGAAATAGAGAATTGAATTCGAACGAGAATTGGCCTTCTGAGGTTTGTGGAATTGAATGTTTGTAATTTTGAACCAAGGTGACCATTATTGCCCGAATAATTGCTTAACCGGAGTGAAAGTGGGCAGGACATATTGCTCGCAGTTTGGAATGCCAATGGGGTCGAAGAGTTCTGGAGTGGAGACCGCGTACCCCAAGGCGTTATTTAACACCCATCCCCATACCAAAGGTATTGAATGAGATTTTTCTTCAATATTATTATTATTTTAATTCAATACATTAACTTTTTCTCTCAATAACCTTAATTAAATTGAACATCTTAATCATACACGTTACTAATAGTAACACAGCAAAAATCAATTAAAAATTCGTAATAATGAAGATTTCTATCGGAAAATGTTCACGGTTTTGTTATAAAACATAGCCTGTCACACGTGAGCGCCGCATTGACTCATATTCTATAAATTACGTTAAACTTTCATTCTGATAACAGTATCACCAAATGCAATTAGTATTCTTGTACTTATCATTTCTATTCTAGAAAATGATTGAAATCATACGTAAGTTGGTAAAGTATTGACCTTTATTTAGTCACTTGATGTATTATTTAACCTATTGTTAATTCATCTGGCTCAGATGCAGCCTAGACCTAATTAATAACTGACAATTGTGAATACGGGCAAAATTGAACGTAGGCCATTATCAATTTAGCCAATAGGAACGTTTCCACTCACTGCAATATAGGTCGATATTTTTCTCGTAATTGACGAACATTAATTTTGCATCAGAGCACAGCTGCAAAGACGTGGTGACCGCATGGAAATTTACTAAGAACTGAACGAAAAATTACAACGACTGATGCGCCTGCGCCCTCATCTTGGGCGTGAACAATCACTAGTACAAGGCTAACTCGTTAATAAGTAAATTAGCTCAAGCATAGTAGGTACTGGATACACATTTAAAAGATTGATGTCCCTTTGTTCTGTTTATTGGAACATTACTACATATNCGTAAATTAGCTCAAGCATAGTACTGGATACACATTTAAAAGATTGATGTCCCTTTGTTCTGTTTATTGGAACATTACTACATATAGACTAGGGCTTGCCATAGAGAACTAATTTATGTACCCGCGCTCTTCGTTGGTAGTACTGGCGTTGAGCACACTGAAGGTACCCGAACTTTGGAACGACAGGAAGTTGGTAGTATCAAGAAATTACAGGAAGCAGGTGTATAGACTTAATATGTAGATTACACAAAGTAGTGCAATCTACATATTTCAGGGATTGCGTTAAAGCTTGATAAAGCATAGCTTGTCATCGCGACCAATCGATTTTAGAATTCCAATCGCATATAAGTGCTTTCGCCTTGTCGTTGCAAGCGCTATCCCGCATTTGATGAGTCGAAATGCTAAATGTATGCATTACAAATCGTGGAAAGCTTTCCACACTAGATCAGTTCCAACTTACCCATGTATTTTCAGTTCTTTCTTATCCTATAGTGATATAAACGTCCTCGATACGAGAGTTTTCGAAGAACAATATTTGTAACAATGTCAATTTGATTCAAGAAAGTCCAAGTCGATGTTGAGTCGAGTGAAGAAAATTACTAAGATGGACAGATAAAGTGAGACTTAAAATCCATTTTCACTGTCTTAGCTTATTCAAATAACATAACCCCTTTCATACAA
The DNA here is from genome assembly GCA_002192655.3 of Mamestra configurata. NCBI lineage: Eukaryota > Metazoa > Arthropoda > Insecta > Lepidoptera > Noctuidae > Mamestra > Mamestra configurata. Next base: position 12,798 of record NDFZ01003412.1, read on the forward strand.
AGCGCAGGATATCCTCCAAAGCGAAAGATGTGACGCTGCCAACTAATATTTCTCAGTGATTTAAACTATACAAGTTTCGCCGCTTCCGCGTAACTGTGCCCCAAATTGCAGTTGTAAATGTGCAATGGAAACTTTAACGGTACGTTCACGACCTAAACTCGTTAATCCTAATTAGGGCTGCGACATTGGTAGCCCAAAAGCAGGGTAATAGCTGCAAATTATTGAGCTTCAGGAATTAGGAGCTGGTGGATTGAGCTCATTGAGCGGAGCGGATATCTTATTCAGAGTATATTGAGGCAGAACAGATAAAACGTTTGCAAAGTGGTTTCGGAGACTTGACTTCTGAGATATAGCTAAGCCTGGGCATCTGAGATAATGGTAAAATAAAGCTATCGAGAGGAAATACTAGATAAAATCAAGCGATAGGTGTTTTGCCTACCGATAATAATTATAAACTCGTCAATCCTTATCAAGCCTGCGCCATTTGGAGCCCAAAGATAGGATAGGATTGAGAGGGTTATGTCTTCTTCAGAGCAGGTATATTAAGGTAATGAGGACTTGGAAGAGAGTGGTTATAAGGACTTGGCTTATGGGATATAACTAAGTGTACCTACCTACTAAACCAAGCGATCGGTGTGTTGGCCTACCAAGAACAAAAAGCTAACCTTGGTGGTTAGCTTTTTGTTCTTGTAGACATTAACAACAGCACCAACACCAACAACAACTAACTGGGCTCAATAAGGTCAAAAGCTTGCAAGGTAGGAAGGTATGAATTTGATCGCTATTAATGGCACGATGGCACGTCTGAAATGTTATCCGACACTGCCTAACCCTTAAAATCTCACATTTTTCTACAAGAACTGTAAGATAAATCATGAAACCACCAGCCGACTGCACAATAAAACGAAACGTAAATAGTCTCATTAAAAGGCATTGTTTCACAATCTCGCCTCAATGGCTCGACGACGATAGGAAAAATCGGCTTACAGAGGATTGCACGTCAAGCGATCGTTTTTATTTATAGTTCCATTAAAAAATAGTTTAACAGCCTTATTTCCTCGACCATCGCTGGGTTCCGTCGTCTAGCCGAGCTACTAAATCTCATTTGCTCGGTTTCACCGCCGGTGTGATAAATTTCCTGTAATTTATCTGTAACATAATTCCTTATAAAATGTTTTACAACCAGTTTTAATATACTAGGATGCTTATCTTTTAAAAGTACACTAGCAAAAAGAAAAAGGTTGAAATATTGTTTATTGAGTAAGTAAAACTGTTGAATTCCATTCATAATAAAAAATAACTAATATAGTATACCTACATATATACACAGACCTAACAATAAATATATTTTTACATATACATAATTATACACCTAATTAAACATCACACTATATCACATCACATTACATCACACTAATATTATAAAGGCGAAAGTTTGTGAGTGTGTATGTGTGTGTGTATGTTTGTTACTTCTTCACGCGCAAACGGCTGGACCGATTTAGATGAAATTTGGTATAGAGATTGTTTGATTCCCATAGGATAGATTTTATCCCGGGAGTAAGTTCCCTTGGAATAATTTTCGACATTAACACGGGCGGAGCCGCGGGCGGTGGCTAGTATCTAATAATTTAATGAATTACTACTTAACCTCTCTCCTTATTTTTCTGTGCCCGACAGGGTCCATATTGATATTTTACTTTGTTATACCATTAATACATATGGAATGGAATAAATAATTGAGTATTGAGTATTAATTCCTCGATACTGAAAAAGCATTAGGTACATAAAAATATTAACAATTTCGATCATGAATGTTTCCACAAGATTGCAAAGAAAAAGCAGCAGCGACGGCTTTTCAAATAAAAAAATCAGGTGGTGTTGTGACGGGGTCGCTAACGACCCTCGTGCGAGTGAGAGCACTTGCGGGAATAACCGAGAATTACCGCCTTTAGCTCTAAACAACGCACGCCCCCGTGTTACAGCGAATAAACTAGCTTGTTTTCATAATAATGCAATGTATACATATGTATGCTTTCATTAATTCTCATTCATTCAACGCATATTATGTCGCACTAAAAAGTTCGTCGTTGATTCTTTCATGCGCCCCACTTTACGCAGCCTTTCCAATTATTCATTGTTTATTACATGCCTATTAATAAAGTTTGCAGTCAAAACTATTATCCCATTCAATGAATTTTAATTGCAATTTACATATTTAAGGTTAACGCTTTCGACACTCGCACTACAAATTGTTTTACACATGAACTAATAGGGGATAAATCCTAATTGTTAATATCCGACTTACGTATATTTTCATTAGGCGAGCTCCGCTCGCTGCTCACATCTCCTCAGGGGAAAGAACGAATTACGACTTCATCGATTACCCACAAATTGTAATTACACCCTAACTTCGAGTATATTTACCGAACAACATAAATATTCATTGATACCGCATCTAATTCACGTGGAATGTGAATATACTACGAAAATAACGGCCCTATATTAAGCGACGAACCCTTAAGAAAATAGGGGAAATAGAGTCTTCAAAATTTATCGATGTCGTTACAAACCAACACGCTACCACAGGAACTAATAAAGATCCAGTCACCTCGAATGTAACTAATTAATTGTTCAGAGGAAACAATCACTAAGAAGAACTAACGAAGTTGCTTGATGGAACAAGACAAATGAAAGTTGCAAAGGTCAAACCAACCGGCGGGGAATTATAAACAGCGACGCCGGGGAGCGGAAGAACTTAGTCTGAACTTAGTAACTTGCTGCGTTATTACATGTTAACTACAGACTACGTATTTATACACAACTTTAACACAACTGCGGCAATACACGGGGTATTTAAACATGGAGACAGAGCCTTCCAAAACGAACCTCAAATGAAATTTTAACAGCAAATTCCAATTTTTTTACATTTCTCGACGCTCCAGCGAAAAACAGATTCATTGTCAGCAAAAGTATTATGGACAGAAGTAGCGTAAACTTCGTCTGAATTGGCTTAATCGGATTAACTACTCCGACTAGATTATACGACACTGAAGTTTTCATCGCCTCTGCAGTAGTTAGTGATTTTTCTGTTACATCACCGACTTCACAAAGACAATTGCAATAAAACTTGAAAAGAAGAACTGACTATATACGAGTAGTCTATATACTAAGTCTTTGTTACGTAAGTAATCTGATTTTCAAGTAACCGAATACCCAGACATAAATAGGTCTACTTAGGACGAAGTTGAAGGAAGGTCATAACTTTTATTGTGCCCCGCTCTTAGTCACGTCGTTAGTTTTATTCAGGTTTCGTGTTACGTTGACCCTGATCTTGACATAAATGAAGTGGGCGATGTCCTAGCTACTGATAAAGAAATAATAGTGTCACAATATTTGGAATTTGTTTTATCTTACAGATTTTTACACTGTTTTGGACGAATATGATATGCCTCATCTTATTGTTACATGATTTATGGATTCGACATCTAATTGTATATACGCTTTCTATCGCATATTGTACCTATTTATCAATTGTGGCAAAGTGATTAGTGAATATTGCGCAGGTAACTAATATATTAGTTCAATTAAACGTATCCTGTTCATCGGCCAGGTCATAGCGAACGTAATTGTGGCGAATTAAGCTCATCAGTCTGTTACCCAGCTAAACGTTCCCCTCAATTGACTGAGTGGAATATTAAATGACACCTACGCGAAATAGTAATCAAACGTCTAGCGAGACCCGTCTAAGTAGTCACAATAAAATTTATCCAATTTATGTGGCAGCCGTCTGGAGCGATTGTCGCTTTGTTTTTATTGATTCGTGTACAACAAAAAATATTCGTCACCGACCTTTCTGAATTCATAAATAAAATTGTTTTCAAACCGCAAATGAATTATTTGAACTCAAAGCTCAAAGTCAAAGAAGTTATTAAAAACTAAATCCTTTGTGTTTTCCCATCCACTTAAAACAGTGGCCTTAATGGCAAGCCACCCTTCAAAATATAGCCCGCAAAAATATAAAGAAAACAAATCGAATTCCCACTGACAAGAATATTCATCCTCAATATTTTTCTTCAAGACAAACGAATGGTCCCCAGCCACTCCTAAATATAATATTCTCGTCAGATATGAAACAGAAATAATTTGTATTTCCTTGGGAATTACAACCAAATGGATTTATTGTAATATAAAAAACAAAAGATCGGTGCCGTAGGAGGAAATTCGCCAATATCACAGAAAATAAGCCAAGGGTGCAATTTCCTTTTGGAAACAATCACTCAAATTGGGTCAAGTATGTAGGTGAACATTTTACACCCGCTGTGTTTGATGCCAAGAATATAATTATTACAATGTAACCTAATTTTGCCATTTGGCATCACGAGAGAGAAAGACATGGTTCTTGAGGCGAAACGGCATCCTAATTTGGTGGAGATCACACAGATCGGATTATATTAAACAGACTTCAATGCCAGACAGCAAATTGACGAGAAAGATGGAATACACTTTGTATTACGAATTACATATTCGGAAAAGTTGTAAATGGGAGCAGTCAAGAACGGCGTAGTCTTTCTGTCTTTTGTTCAAAGATCCAAACAGAAAGCGGTGCCAAAACGGCAAAACCCACTTTATATGTAGGCATAATTACAGTTAACCTAAAGCCGATATCTTGCAGAAGCTTCAGACAATCGAAAGCCCAACAAAATGCTTGCGGCCACCCCGAACTCACTACTGAGAGGTATAAAGCCACTCAGTGCTTCTAATATCTTGAACCAGGGTGGCTGAGCGCATAGTTGTTGCGAACGAACTATGTTTACCACAGTTTTAGTGGGGAAATGGAATGTAAAATGTTTCAACCCATAAAATAGCATAATTCTGAAAAAGAACGGTCCCATTTTTTAATAGGTTTGGTTTTCCAATTACATTTCCCATTTACCATGTGTTTGCTCGAGCATTGAACAGGTACTTTCAACATGTGAAAAGTAGATAAATATGCAAACATAATTTATAATTACTTTGGAAATGGACTATTAATCTAGTCATCAGTATCGTCATTATTTACTCTAATCAGACAGGATTAAACTCCAATATGAAAATTAAACTAACATTTATCACGTCAGTAAATATTGTTTATTAGTTTTCTATTTTGAAATACAACGAACTAAGTCTAGAATCATATTGGTGAGATCTTATTGTTGAGTCAGTCGATATCAAACGTGGCGAGATGCCAACATCGCTTGCTACATCTCATTGGAACTGAACTGTTACCCTTTAAGCGACGCTGAAAAGAGTCGAGCCTCAAGTTAGCTTCACAAACAAAACTAAAAGATGTTACTCAGCAGGTTTCGTGCGAAACAAAAAAGTCCCGTTTCTTTGTAAATCCGTGGCCATTCTACACATCTGTGAAGAGTGAGGCAGGCTTGAGTGCTCTCTGGATGGCCCGCGTAGGATTTAACGATGTCAGACTTATCGATAAGCTCTATACGAGGACTTCCAACAGAGGTTTAACTATAGATATATCGCCATCGCCTACCTGTGTGAAGTTTCAAGTCCTTTTAGTTTAGCGAACTTTGCAGACAACGTTGCTGGCTTATGTTACCTTATGGCTCATCGTGGGTATCTATCTCCAGTGGGTGGGAGGCCTACCCTTCTAAGCTCACTTCAATGTATTAATAATTATCTCATAATTTCTATTAGTTGAAAATTAAATTGTGCTCTAATTTTGTGTCGACTGTCCTTTGTGTTCAATTTACAATTTGATGAATAGTAGATTGAAGAGTAAATTGCACATTTAGATTGGAATATATTTGTGGTTTATGAATATGAATTGAAACCATCGAATGTTACATTTATTTTGGTTTATGGAACTGAATCTGAATGGTCTAATAATAATTGGAGGTAAAAATGTCTTTTTCGTCTTTTTTTTACTATTGGTAGTCACGCGTTTGACCACTATCTCACCTGATGGTAAGCGATGTTGTGGTCGAGGATGGAGCAAGCTTGCCTAGAAGTAACCTATTCACTCTTGACTTGAAGACTCCCCGGTTGTACCTATCAAGAAACACAGTCTCTGGCAGGGAATGCCACTCCTCGTCTCTTTTGCGTCATCATATTTTCTTTCTTACATTTCCAATTGATGTTGTCTCTGTACAAGTCAGAATTCTGTCTTTCAACCACTGTGAAGTGACATAAGAGTAACAATGCCCAGTTATGACAACATGCCCAAAAGAATCATATAATATATTCACTAGCAGAGAACTTTGATCTTTCGTAAACCTGACTGATGTGTTTTGTTTTTCCCTTTGTCCCTATTTTCTTTATGTTCTTGTTTCGCATTAAAAAGGTACTTACTTATAGGGACTGAAGTTTGTACCTTTTACCACCTCTAAGCCCATTGAAGGTTCTTTTTTGTTTACGTGTTTTGCAAATAGGTTTTGTTGCNCAATATTGTTTGTTTGAAAAGATATTTTTGGAAACTACTTCACTAGCAGAGAACTTTGATCTTTCGTAAACCTGACTGATGTGTTTTGTTTTTCCCTTTGTCCCTATTTTCTTTATGTTCTTGTTTCGCATTAAAAAGGTACTTACTTATAGGGACTGAAGTTTGTACCTTTTACCACCTCTAAGCCCATTGAAGGTTCTTTTTTGTTTACGTGTTTTGCAAATAGGTTTTGTTGCCAGCTGCATAGACTCAATGTCAAAACAGAATCGTTTCGAACATACTGTTGTTCATATTTTGTGTTTTACAAGTATATACCTATCTGAAACCATGGATCTAAAACAATACCTTAGTTTTGGAATAATGTTTCAAAATCGATCTAATTTTAACGGTTGTCTTTAAAGAATGTAGCCTGGCAACACTGGCCGTTAAGTGTGTACACAGTGGGCCACAAGGCCACGCGGAACTGGTCGATTTGCAAGTGACATTAAACAGCCGATCGCCTTCAGATCACGATCACTTACACTCACCGGCATACCGAACCATCAGGAAGATTAATAGCAACTTGGACTGATGCCCTTTGCAAAACTCGAACGTACCTGGAACAATAACAGATTCTTGTTATTTAAATGTCACAATAATAAACTTTGGGTTTTATTTGTAGGTGCAATATTTAGTTGCAAATTTTTCCCTGTTGACTTTAAAGGAAAAATTATATTTAACTTGCGCCAACAACCAACATACATCTATATTTATATATTTCTATATACAGCGATCAATACAAAACATTCAGCAAGCACAGTGCCAACAACTTCACTAAAAGAACTGTTAAAAACAAATGGTTGTCTTTATTCTCCGACAAGTCCCACATTACCTGCACCAGAAGTGACGATTAAAATGCCAGACACATTAAAAACTAGGTCAGACCCATTAAAGGCTATGGCTAAGAATTGAATTTAAAATACCTGTGGAGTTATAAACATGAACAGGAAATTCTATTGTTTAAATCTTAGCAGAATGACATAACGTCTGTATTTTGAGGGTTCCGATCATTTGTATGAAAACGGGCCCTAAAAGGATCACTCGGGAGTCTGTTTTTCTGGCTGTTAGTCACAACCATATTTTCTCCTACTCTACTGAACCGATTCAATTGAAATTTAGTACTAATACAGAAATTTCGAGATTGAAATTTAAAACAAAGAGATATGAACGGAAGATGAGGGTCTAAATTGTATTTTTTTGGCCTTCGGCGGTCACCTTGGCTTTACACACATCTCAAAATAATGAACAAACCATAACTACCGAAACACTTCTCTAAAAAGATAAATTGCAACTTTGTTTAGCTTTAACTTAAAACGAAGGTACGAGAGTCAGTTCAATCTTTTTGTCCGGTTTGTAAAACGTATTTACAACTCTATTTAGAAGTCAACTTTACTGGACTTTATTTGAACTATAAAATTCAATGCATTAACTATAATACAATGAAAATAATGCCAATAGGAATTTGCGATACAATTTTAATTAAATGCTTTTAAGTTTGATAACAGTTCTCTAAGGATATTGTATGTAACATAGAAAACATTAGATGTTGGATTATACAATAGGGTATTTGACTACAGAAATCTAATAAGTCCGTCACATAGATTTCTAAAAAAAATTGGACACGTATTGTTTCTTTTGTTACGTAAACATAAAATGAAGACGATACAGTGCGTTGAATTCAAGTTCATAAAATAAAAAACACGTATCCAATATTTTTCGATAATCTAACTGACGGACTTAATAGAATCATATTTTTTTAACCCAGGCAACATAGGGGTGTTGCCTGGGTCATTAACTTCCTGCTAATACCCTTATCCCAATTTATTTGAGGTCGGTTTAGTATGACTATTTCTCCCATAAATCTCTATTAGACGACACCAAAGTCCCAACCCCCATCCCTTCTTTGTCACATCAATCCAAAGATTGTCGCTAAAACAGCACTTTTAGTACAACACAACTCTTAAGCTTATATTTGTAATTTGTAATGGTGTACCATAAAGTGCCTATTATCTACGTATCTATACTTCTCTAATAGCCACTTATTATATCCTACTAATATTATAAACGCGAAAGTTTGTAAGGATGGATGGATGTTTTGTTACTCTTTCACGTCAGAACGGCTGAACGGATCTCGATGAAATTTGGCACAGAGGTTTATAGTCTGGAATAACACATAGGATTTTTTTATCCCGGGAATATGTTCCCTTGGGATAATTTTCGACATAAACGCGGGCGGAGCCGAGGGCGGTAGCTTGTAAATTTATAATAAGTCCCGCATTCTTTATCACACACTTAAATATGGACTTTAAAACGCCTAAACCCAACTAAAACTGTAATAACACCGCAAACATTGCTTCAAACTATCTCAATTTTTGCTTACCCAGAAACAACTGTGAACAACAAACAATGGCTATATCTCAAACACCAACAATCCACGCGNCGCCTACCCGGACGTTAAAACGCCTAAACCCAACTAAAACTGTAATAACACCGCAAACATTGCTTCAAACTATCTCAATTTTTGCTTACCCAGAAACAACTGTGAACAACAAACAATGGCTATATCTCAAACACCAACAATCCACGCGGGAACCAGAGTAGAGCGATCAATCAATAAACCAATGAAAGGTGAAACTTCAAACTTCTGCTTCACCGCGGTAGCAGGAACTTTTAAATTGAACTTGTTGTTTTAAAAGAACCAATACAGTGTTTCCTGATGCCATGCGAGACCCTCAATCGGTGAAAAGTAAGCTAATCACTATCGTCTTTCTGGGTAAGGAATGTTTTTGAGATGAGATTATCAACGACAGCAATACTTCCATACCAATAAGACTAACAAGAAAAGGAACTCTGCCTGTCTGTCAGTTCGTTACCTCTTCACGTCATGATGATGATGGTGATGCACACCATCACCATCATCATCTTATCAGCCGAAAGACGTCCACTGCTGGAGATAGGTACTTCACGCCTGGACAGCTTTTAACCCTCTACAAAGCACAAGTCCGATCCTGCATGGAGTATTGCAGCCACCTTTGGGATGGCTCAGCTAAATACCAACTTGCCGCGCTTGACTCGGTGGAACACAGAGCTAAAAGGCTCATTGGCGACGTAAGACTGGTGGATGCCAAGCTTCACAGCTTGGCTCATCGCCGCAAGGTTGCCTGCTTGTCGGTCTTCTACAGATTGTACTTCGGGGAGAGTGTCCAGGAACTCCACGATCTCATCCCACCGGCCCCCTTCTACCATCGGACATCTAGACGCACTGCAAGTTACCATCCCTACCTTGTTGCTATTCCACCAATTCGCACTAAACGTTTCCAAACGTCTTTTATAATGCGCACAGCAAAGGAGTGGAACTCTCTGCCTGCGTCTGTGTTTCCGAACGCATACAACCCTAATCTCTTCAAAATTAGAGTGAACAGGCTTCTTCTGGGTAAGCTCGCTCCATCGTCGACTTTGTCTCTGTCATCTATGACCTAGACTAGAGTCAAGAGCAAACCCATATTAAATTTAAAAAAAATAAAAAAATAAAAATCGCCACGCTTCGCAGGCGGGTTGGCGATCGCAGTGTAGGTGTTGCAATGTACAGAGAATGCTGCTGCCATTCTCTGGTGAATCCCGTCATCGCCTCTTACGACACCCATGGCAAGTGATGGGATGGTGCTATTCTTTAACGTCCGACGCCATACAGAACAAAACCTGGCACACGGGTAGAACATATCCCGGAGGATAGTTTGTATCCCGGGATTATGATTTCTTGGGATTATTTTCAACATTCACGCTAGCGTTGTTGCTTGCAGAAGTTAGTCTCATATTCTAGCAGTCCAAGCAATCTAGCAATCTGCGCAGCCTTTTATATCCCAGTGCTGGGCGAAGGCCTCTCCGTCTCTTTTTTACGCACTTATGTCCACTGCCATTGCAGGGCAGACTTTCCGATAGGAGTCAAGATGGTCTCCCCATCAGATATATCAGAAGTATAAAATAACAGACTAAAAGGGACTATGTCAGGGTCAGGAAAATGGTCGGTTGCGTCCGTCCAGCAAATAATTGCTATTTACAGTATTTTTAATTGGACTAAATTGGTGATTAGCTTAGCGGACGTTTGCAGGGTCAATCTGAACAATGGTCAATCAAACTGATCATAAAGTAGCATCCACGAGTAGCGATAGTTAATTGCACCTTTCTTACCGGCTAAAAAGTATATCATGACAAGGCCTATTCTCATACTCGTACAATTCAGAAGTACCAAAATCGCGTAGCCACACTGACGGTTTATTTTTAGCATTAAGGTACCGCACGCAATTAAAACAAAGATTAGTGTCAAACGATGATGTCATACAATTCAATGGCACTGTTGCAACGCATCATACGAGTACGCAGAACAAAAAACAAATGACACACGATTACTAAGAAACTTTCTAAATTAAGAATGAAATGCTAATTTTAACATGCAGTGATGCGGTACGCAGTAATGGCCTAGATAAATCTACGGCCGTTATGAAGGTAACACTAGGTACAGTGACAAGACATTATCGTGAATCAATCAATCTGATCACAACCCAGTAACTGGGTAATATAGTATCCCTTGAAAAGACTGGTGATAGATTTCTGGCTTCCGACTATCCGTAACGACTGTCAAAAGTCAACAAATGACAGCCGGCCCAACGGCTCCGAGGCACGTAGAAGTCACGATATGTATGTCAGAATGTGACAAAATCTGCATCATATAAATATGGACATAAGATCAAAGCGTCACAACACTGAAACATAAAATACAGGCATATCAACTCAAGAATAAGAAGCAATATCATAGTTTCTGACACGTTCTTGCTGTGTTAAACCTTTTCCCTTTTCTTCCAGTATTTGCTATCCGAATGTCTCGGGGCGATACTTCCCACAAGGTCAGATTATATTATTGTTGGCACTTGTTCGGTTTTCCGGATATTTAACCTGAGAGTACAAAACTGTAATGATACATTTTGTTTTAAGGAAGTTCCGATACATTAAGTTTTTCATCCTAAGTTTTTGATGATTTTGGGGATATGAAGACTGCTGTACCTCATTTGTTCTTTGCGAATGGACAACTAGAGTCACTAATATTTTAATTTCAAACTGTAAATTTTATGTTCAAAAGTGCCTTTTAATGGTCTAGTTGAAATAAATGAATTGACTTTGACTTTGACGACACCCACTAACTCTTCTGGCACTTTTGCTGGGCCTCGAACCTATCTTTATTCTCTAAGTCAAGATATAGCACCTCGAATCAATCAAATTGACACTTGTACGTACTTTGTTTAATGACATTATTCGAGGGACTATTTCTGTTGTCATGGCGACCAAGTCGAGTGGAGTTCCTTCATAAACTCTTGGAATATGGGCCTTTACTGCCAAAGGCTTACGCTGTTACTAACATGATAAATTTCTTTACTGAAAAATATGGAACTCAGAATCTTAAAAATCAAACAGTGTTTTATTTTAAACCAAGATATTATAATTCTCATCACGCTTTGCTTTCATTCAAAGGGAGGGTAAACGAACGATTTACTGAAAAAAAAACGTATTCTCCTGATTTCTATAAATAGCAAACAAGAGTTTTGACTAAAAAACCCTGACCCTTACATTCTATCTTATATTACCAGGCTACTGCGCTATGTATTTACACATCCAAGAACGAATATAACAAGTATCAATTTTCTTCGATTCGAACGTACTTACAATTTGCGTGGGAAGATTCTTTATTCGATCTATTTTTATAAACATCATAGCAAACCTTTGACTTCACATAACAACGGAATATCAATAAGAAAGATCTGGAGATCAATCGTCACTTTGAAATGTGTTTGACTAGTACATTATTATGTGAGCACCCTCATATAAATCTTAACCTACGAATGAATCTTATCATATTTTTAGAAGCAGTATAAATAGCCTAATATTTTTCTAATAAAACAAAACACTGCTTTATGGACAACAAGAACTGCAGGAGTCAAGTCATAGCTGAAACCAGAAACTATGTTCATTAGGTTCAGAATAAAATGAACCTTGATAAAAACCTAGACACTGCTAAGATAGATTTCTCGAAACAACTGTTCCAAAAAGAAAACAAAAACCACATTGAGCGCAGACGCGATTTAAAAATACACTGCATCCAAAGCCTTCAAATAGAAACGCACGTACATTTTCTTCGCGATATTATTCAACATCTGCGGTGAATATATCGAGAGAAAAGCTCCCCAAGTGCTCTCAAAGTACTAGAAGGTATTACTGGTATTACTATGGGCGGATTAGGGATAACTTGCGGTACGAATATGATACGTAACATATTGCTGAAGATGAGACGACGAAACTCAATGCTTGAAAAGCCTTAGGCAGATTATTAAGTCAGCGAGGCATAGTATTTAGATATACAACGTGTAATAGAATAAACGCAATACCAAGGGGTCATTGTACTCATCATTATGAACAACTTTTATTATGGGACCAACTCCTGAAAAAATCGCGAAAAAAAAATCAGTACATTTTGTCAAGCTATGCGCACAGAAATGTTTGCTGTCTTGTGTGTGTTGTGTGTCAAATGGCTGTCGATTTTGTTTTCGCGATTTCAGTGTTGTAACGTTTTATAGGGAACTAGCTTCTGCCAGCGGCTTCATGTGCGTCGAAGTATTCCAAGGGAACATACTACCAGGATATAAGGAAACCTATGTCCTATTCCTAGACTTGGTCTACCCGTATGCCAAGTTCATCCAAATCTTTGGTTACAAACAGAAAGGCTGAGTTGCCTTCGCATATATAATATTAAGTATGGATCTTTGCAAGAGCAAAGCATGAAAATAGCCGGGCAATAAAAAATGGACGTCCAGCGCATTAGGAAGTCAGCCCCGCTGCCACGCTGTTGAATGCCTAAAATTTTAACTACGGCAAGAGCTATTCTCATATTTGTACGTGCGTATACGGAATAAAGTAGTGCTTGAGCTACATTACACTTTGACAGCTCTCCATAAGGAATACAGGCCTCATGAGCGAAAAACAAGACGACACGACTTCTTAAAACATGAACTAATTCAAAGTTAACGAAACCTGAACCATTCACGCTTTTCCCTTTGAGGAAAACGATACTTGCAAGAAGACTTGCGATGAAAATGGCGTGGTTGATACTCGTATATACAAACATTTCATTTGTACCCTGTACTTATAGTGCTAGAGTGAATAGGTTGATTTTAGACAAGCGTGCTCCATCGTCGACCACATCATCGCTTACCATCTGGTGAGACAGGTGAACGCGAGCCTAAGAATAATAAAAAATACAATAGTACCTGTAGCGTAAGCTTTTAAAAGAGTTATATAGCTGAGCGAATGCCGTCAGCTAGGACTGGTCATATCTCAGCTGCCACGGTTATTTTAATTATTGTTCTTTGAATTGTTGCTTTTTTTTTACTTCAGACGCTTGATCGTGCAAGTCTTTCTACATCGTTCTCACTTATATGTATGTTTGTTTAATTTTCACACGAATGACATTACCATAATTATAATTGAAAAAAAAATTGATTTAAAAGAGTGTCGGTGGATTTTCTTGCGCGTTCTTCTCCATAGAGATCTACGCTTTGGAACGTGCAAAATAGCTTCATCTCTTTGGACAGACCGACCTTGACAATTCAAAAGTGCCTGTAATGGTTTAATTGAAATAAATGCTTTGAGTTTGAATTAGGAAAATAAGTCCAAAAACCTAGTAACTAGGTTGGTGGAGGATCGATATACAGTCGCTGCATGTAAAATAACTAGTATTCATCTGCATTCTATTAGACTGGATCTGGACTGGATTAGGTTCTAAAAAAAATTGGGAAAAGGCTATGATTGGTCAAAGTAGTTCACTATTTATAAGACCAACTAAATATTCGGTTTCATTAGTAGCGTCTTTTTTGTCTGTTTTGAATCTATGGTCAAGACATTGACTTCCGCGATACGGATAGCCTTTTCATGAAATACACACACATGTCATATTTTTTTCAGGTCTTAGGTACCCTTTATTTAGAAGATAAATCCAAGAAAGGAGATGTTCTCTCAGGAAAAATATACAGCATTTAAAGGGGGCAACGATGCACAAACAGTTACCATGAATTTAGCCCAAAGCCCCAGAGTTGGAATTCACGTCGGTATTTAGTTTTTACGTTTTTCTACTTACATAATGTAAGTGAAGTCGATAAAATTATTATTTCTACCCCTGTGTTTCCTAATACATCGTTACGATTTCTATTGTTAGACGACAAGGGAAAATCTTTGATCACAGACATCGCTGGATTATCTTTATCTGCTACAATGACAACAATTTGAAGATTGAATAGCAAATCGTATTAAGTAAATGAAATACCAAATTATTTCTGTTTGTCCGCCGTCTTATTGGTCCTTTTCAGAACATTTCTTGTATATTTTGTTGATTTTGGTTACGTACAATATTTGTAATATATTCAAATATCAGAAGTTATTGGTTTTCTTAGCTAAATAATAACAGCCTTACGGGTCGATCTTCAAGATTAAGCAATGCTTGCCAACGGAGCCTCAGAAAGCAAATTAAGCT
>NDFZ01003413.1:0-22594 GCA_002192655.3 Mamestra configurata
TACACCCTGAGACAACCTGTCGGAGTATGCGGTATTATTCTGCCATGGAATGCTCCCATCGTCCTATTCGTCAACAAAGTTTGCACTGCTTTAGCTGCTGGTAAGTCATTATAAAGTTAACAAAATAACAGCCTATGTTCATGGTTAATGGGGGCCTAAAGTATCACAAAGTGGTTTTCACGTGCTCTCATTATTACTGTATTTTTAGAAAATGGTTAAATCAAGCTGTGAACTATTAATTGAATACAATCGAATGCATATAAAAAGCACGTAAATAGTTCAATTTTAAGGCTCCGTACTTCAAAAGGCACCCTTATACTCTCTTGTCCGTCTGTATGTCCGTGTGTCACCACCGATTTTCCCAGAAACGAGTGGACCTAGCAAGTTGAAATTTAAACCAGATACTGAGATCTATAGTCCCTATTTGAAAAAGCAAGGTCTTACAGCACAAATAAAGGAAAATTCCAAAAAATAAAAAAAAGTTGAAAATTAAAGTTGTCCCCATACATTCATAGTTGACGCCTGCCACCAATAAAAATTATACCAATTTTGTTATGGTGGTATAATAGGTAGAAACGGAACCCTCGGCGCACGAGTTCGACTCTAGCATTAAGCATTAAAAAGCCGGTCAAGTACACCGGTTTTTTAATGCTGCATCGTTTTCCCATGGTGATCTTTATCTTCAAATATGGCGGCAACGTGAAACTAGGCCCCATAATGTTGGTTTTTTTTGTTTAAATGTCCTCCAGCCATATATGCATGCATTATGTATGCATTAAATGTCCTCCAGGAAAAGATCGTGCGCCGCAACTTAAAAAAAAAAAAAATAGTGGTGGCGGACTATACCACAAAGGTGCTATTCCCTTTTAGATTTCTTGACAATCGTTATCGCTGAACGAATGCCACTTCTCAAGAGCCTCTGATTGGCTCGGTCTTGGTTTCGCGAGTTCGATTCTTGCACTGAATTTTGATTTATCTTAATTAAGCGTACCTACAGAAACTAAAACAAGTATCTGTAGGTACGCTTAATTAAGAATTTGACAGGCATTGCCACTCCAACTAGAAAGTTGCAGTGGCAATGCCTGTCAAATACCGACTAGGTATAATATTCCTACTGCTGTAGCTGCATAGTTTGAGCCACTTAGGCTCAGAAATTTCACTTGGTTTTTTAATCTCAACATTATTCCTGTCTTTTTAGGTTGTACCATCGTAGTTAAGCCAGCGGAGCAGACTCCTTTAACTTCCCTGGTATTAGCGGCTCTTCTGGCCGAGGCTGGTGTGCCCAAGGGTGTGGTCAATATTGTCAACGGCTTTGGGCCTGGCGCTGGATCGGCTCTGACTCACCACGGAGACGTCGCTAAGGTTTCCTTCACCGGATCAGTTGAGGTAAGTCGTACAAAGAGTAACCTTAAAAATGAGATAATGAACCTCCACCACTGGTTCTCCTCCACTCTCTCCACTGAAGTATCCGAAAAACAAGAATTAAGTTAGGCCGCGTTGTACGCGCGGTCTCATTGTTCAATTTAATTGAATTTAAACGAATGCTTACAGGTCGGCAAATTAATTCAACAAGCAGCTGGAGTTAACAATTTGAAGAGGATCACACTTGAACTCGGTGGCAAGAGTCCTCTGGTCATCATGAATGATGCTGATTGTAAGCTATTCCATTATTTGAAAATCAGGGAGACTATACTTATCCACCTTATGCAATAAACTAATGTGTGTATTGTATTCCAGTAAATCTGGCCGTCCCTTACGCTGCTAATGGAGTATTCTTCAACCAAGGACAGATGTGCATAGCAGCCTCCCGCTTGTTTGTCCAATCTGGTATCTATGACAAGTTTGTTGAGGCAGCTGTCAAATACGCTAAGGGCATGAAGGTCGGAAACCCAACGGATCCCACTTCACAGAACGGCCCTCAGGTAAACTAGTCGCAATTTTGGTTAGGAAGTATTGATCTTGTTAATAAAACCCGGGCCAGTTAAATTTTTTTCTTTGTAAGTTGATTAAATCGAAAATTCTCACTTGCAGGTTAATGGGGAAATGATGGAAAAAGTACTGGGATACATCGAGAAGGGCAAAAAAGAAGGCGCGAAGTTGCTATGTGGAGGTCACAGAATTGGCACAACTGGTTATTATATCCAACCTGCAGTCTTCGCTGACGTCACTGACGATATGACTATCGCGAAGGAAGAGGTAAACTAACGATTTTTTTTCTATATGACCTAAGTTTCTGCTTAACAAGAATACTCCACGTATTCTTCATCTAAGTTATGGTCTTACTCTTTACTTTCTATCTGTAGATTTTCGGCCCAGTGCAGAGCATTCTGAAGTTTGACACTTTGGAAGAAGTCATTGACAGAGCTAACAACACGAACTACGGCTTGGCAGCTGGTATCTTCACAACAAATGTCAACAACGCTTTACAGTACTCCAAATACGTCGAGGCTGGCACAGTTTGGTAAGTTGACAGAAACCAGCTTTGATTTCAATCATCGTCTACTTATAAGTATTACTTTGATGCTATCAAAATATGCCTATCATATTAACCCATTATAAAATAACGAGAAAAAGTTAATTTACTCAACTATGAGAGTGAATCAGTGTCCTTTTCTAGCAAAATGTGGGGAATTTTGATCAATTTTTCATTAAGATGAGTTCTAGATATTGACCGAAAAGGTACTTTATGAACAACATTGTTAACTTTGCAGGGTCAACACATACTTAGCATTTACCCCACAATCACCATTCGGAGGTTTCAAGGACTCTGGGCTTGGTCGTGAAAAGTAAGTAGTCACAATACATTCATATATTCATTGGTTTAAGAGGAGTGAGGAGCGTTTGATTTAGGTAATTCCTAAATTGCCACTCTTAATAGATGCTATATCAAGAGTTCCAATTCTACTACTTTTTAAGCAACGTTTGCGTTCGCATCTCAGTCGCAATCTGTCAAAAAAGCCTCTATTTCCATACATGTTTGATAGATTGCAACTGCCATTGCGACGCCGATGTCCGTAACTTCTTAGCGCCAATTTGTGGCACTAAGAAGTTACGGACATCGGCGTCTTTCGACATCTATAATAATAATTGAATCGATCTTTCTCACTGAGATGATAATATCGTGACGTTTTTTAAATTACGCGACTTGGCCTCCTGAACATCTTGATAATATGTTTATTTCTTTTTTCAGTGGCATCGACGCTCTGCTAGCTTACACTGAAGTGAAGAATGTTGTCGTTTCTTTACCCAAGAAGGTCTGAATTCGAAATTGGAAAAAATTTGGCTGTTCCTAAGTATTTTGTGTTTAAAAAACTAAGTAATAGATAGCAATAATAGATATACCAAATGAAAAGTTTTTGATATACATATTTGCAAGGTTTTGTAAATAAATAAGATAAAATAGAATAAAAGTATTTTTATTTTATGGTATCGGCCCAAAATGAGAACTTTGTGCCTCGTTAACAATCAAGACTGATATGCTCTTTTTCTGAAAGATATCTTTGGTAAATATGATGCTTTTGAACAAAATCTGAGTACGCGCATGCAGAAAGCCAATTTGTTGAAGGAACTGTTAAGATACAATGCAGAGAGGGACTCGTTTCTGTCTCTGCCAACGAACCTTTTGTAGATGTGCTTGATCCAAGGCAGCGCAGTCTCACCCTGTTAGCTGTATGGATAATAATGCTGACCCTAATAATTTTGATTAACACAATATGTGTATTTTCGAACAAATTCGGATATTGCTTTGGTCCAGTGCTCGCAACATTATGCAGTAAATAATTGTTTACCCGGTGCCAATTTAGCCAATTAATTGCTAATATGAAAGTGACAAAGGTAGACCACAGTTCAACTATTTGATTTAAAAAAATGCTCATTTGCACCTCAATGATGAATGAATGAGTATTTATCTAAATAATAAAATAGGCACGTTTTTACTGAATATTGATTTAAAGACCATGAAGAAGTTTTTATCTAGGATGATTACTTTACCATGCTTAATGCGTTTTTGAAGTTTGGAACCGATGTTTACTTTTTTTTTCCTACTCTCCTTTCGCAGAAATGCTGGAAAACTAGAAGAGATTTCTGTTTAAATAAGCATCACCTTTGTCATATATTTAGGTATATGTCACCGGAAAATTGCAAACTCCGATTAGNCTTTTGTTTTCCTACTCACCTTTCGCAGAAATGCTGGAAAACTAGAAGAGATTTCTGTTCAAATAAGCATCACCTTTGTCATATATTTAGGTATATGTCACCGGAAAATTGCAAACTCCGATTAGATTATAATTTCTCGATATATTGTGAACAAATCGTTATGAATACAATAAATCCTATCAAAATTCAACAGTTTCCTATATAACCGTATCTTATTGAGAAAAATAAGTTTACTATTTCACGTGATATTTTACAATCTTACGGCGTTTGTAATTTTTTTAATTCGATGACATAATTATAAACAGTTTTTCCGCACCTTCTTCTTATCTGTTTGTTGTATGTGTATCATGATCTGCCTTGCCTTTTCCCAACTATATTGGGGTTGGCTTCCTGTCAAACCGGATTCAGCCGAATACCAGTATTTTACGTTAACTCTACCGGCAGAGCTCCAAGCTCACTGAGACACACAAGCCCCACCACGACAGCAATGTGGGGTCACCCTCGGTGTTTGTCAACCTCTACCTTAACATCCATATAACCGTATTACGAATTGGCATGTAATGGCATGGCGGAGTCGAGTGAAGTAGAGGAAGCTTCCTTCTCAACTTNAGCATGTCATGGCATGGCGGAGTCGAGTGAAGTAGAGGAAGCTTCCTTCTCAACTTCAATTTACCAATCCATAAACTTAAGACATTTAAAATTATAAGAAATACTAGCTTTTACCAGTGGCTTCGCCCTTCCTTCCTACTGCCTTCGAAAGTCGAATTTATTCCCAAGGGAAGAGTCTCACGGGATAAAAAGTGTCCTATCCTATGTCCCAATCCAGATCATAATCTGTAATTAAACTCAGGCAGGTTGGTTAAACACTGATTTATTTCCACACACCCTCACATACAATTATCATATTATGTTGACATACCGTCAGACTACATAATATACTACATCTCTTTCCTTCCAAGAAAACAGTGCCAATTGATTAAAAATTAAAGAACTAACCATAACATTAATGTTGTTTCCAGAACTAACTAACTGTTTCGTATAATAACCAACAAAGCTATGTTCTCTTGCTCGTTAGTTCCTACTTACTATGCCAGTTACAGCTTAGGTACTTTACAATAGTAAGCAACTAATTATTACACAAGCGCAGTCAGTATTTCGTTTTGTAAAACTAGTAACATATCACTTACTTTTATACTTATTTTCTATGTTTATTTCTATTTACTTATTACCCAGCCAATTGTTACCCTTTCTATTCACGGCCAAAGAACAGCAGCATTCGTGCAGTTCTTTCCTTAGACCTTTCAATGGGCACCGCAAGTGGCGACGGTGTAGACGAATGATCGCAAGGATCAGCTCGACTATTATATTCATTACTCTCGTCGAGGAGTTCCGACTGATTGTTGCTGGACTTGTCTGCGCTTCGGTTGGGACTTCCACCTGTGTCCTTTATCTACGTCTACGGACATCTGTCACCGACACCACATCGAGTGTCTTGCTACTACCTGCACTATCAGTTGGTTGTCTCGCAGACTTCCTTACTCTTTCTGTTGACGTTGTACGCATAATCAACTGACTTCGCGTTCTCCGATAGCAGCCACCACATTCGTCTTCTACAATATACGAGCGTGGTTGTGATGTAAGTGCTACTACTGTTACCGGTTTTCTGTCGTCGTTACTAGTTAAAATTGCCTTATCACCCGGTGATAAGCTTTTTAGTGTGTCCGCCGTTTTGTCGTAATTTATTTTAATTTGTTTTCTGTTGGACATTATTTTACTATAGTTCTGGTTATTATCTATCTTCTCCGTTAGCAACTTAACACTGACACGTAAACTAGTTTTAAGACGTCTATTCATTAAAAATTGTGCGGATTTGTATTGCCTTTGTTAATGTCAATTCATGTGTGCGCAGGAGTCGATCTCTCACAGTGTTGTTGACAATACCACAAGCGATCTTATCTCGCAACAAGGTCTCATGCAATTCACTGAACTCGCACTGCTGACTCAATACCCTCAATGTTGTGACGTACTGGTTGATGTTATCGCCATCTTTTTGGTTGCATGTAAAGAATTTAAACCGCCTTACAGTGATATTTGGTTTTGTTCCGAAATACTTGTCAAACTTTTTCAATACACAATTTATGTCGTCTTCACTTTCACCGTCATCGAACGTGAACGTTGTATATAATATCATAACCTGCTGATCCAATAAGGTTAACCAACAAACTAGCCTAGACTTCTTTAGGCTCTAGTTTTTCTTAAAACATCTGGTGCTTTAAGAAAAACTTATATATTTGAAACGTTGTGTCACGGTACTAAGAAGAGAATATACACGATTCCTGTGAGGTAGAATGATTAAACGGCAATACCACATCATTATTATGAAGGAGGTGCTGAAAATTGCTCATTAGCTAACTAAAATAATAGCAAACTAAAAGTTCCTAAAAGCAAAGCAAAGCTTGCTTCAAAGGAAGCAAGATATTTGCTTTTAGGAACTTTTAGTTACAAAGAACAGATTACAATAATAATTATAGTGTGCCAAATCACATCAAAAGAAATATAGCATTATATAATTAGCAGAAAGAGGTGGCGAGATTATTCGGACGCGACCTATGACAGCTGGTTCGAGACGGCGCGCGGCGTGGGAGGAGAATGTAAAAAATAGACGGACAAGAGAGTGATCTTATAAGGGTTCCTTTTTTACCTTTTGAGGTACGGAACCCTAAAAAAAAACTAAAACTGAAAAAAAAACAGAGTTTATTGCTATGTAAAACAAAAGCTAACTGGTTTTAAAATAACAAAATAAAANAACTAACTGAAAAAAAACAGAGTTTATTGCTATGTAAAACAAAAGCTAACTGGTTTTAAAATAACAAAATAAAATCTTATCGACGACCACAACTGCAAGGCTATTTCCAGGCAAAAAAGAAGAATATTTATTTGTTACATGGTGATAATTGCCTTTGTGTACTTGTTTTGCTACCTCTTCATTCAATATTTGTAAAAACTAAAAGGCCTGATGGGTTTTACTCTTCTTAGTCAATTGGAAGAATGATGAAAGGACAGGCCTTCATCAGTTGGTGTCATTTGATGTAATAGCAATATGATCTTTTGTTGGGTCATTTTATTTTTATGATTTCTATCATAGTATTTTGTAAATTTTATGGTCTCTCAGTCCAATATTGTGTTTATGTACAAATGTTTATTAATTGTGTTATTTTAGTGTTCATAACTAAAGCAGACTGGTGGTTTTATAGGAAACGAAATAAAATTATGAGTTTTGCGTTAAGTCGTATATTCGTTGCTTCATTTCATATTTACAATTCTTATAAACTAAACGTAACTTTTATTATACATTTTCCATCTTAGTCTATACTGTCGTTGCATTGCTGTATAAAAACTTATAACTATCATTTTTAACAGTGAATTTAATTTCATAATAGAAAAGAGTTTTATATAAAGATTTGAGATCACATCATAAAGAGAAAGAGAGACAGTATTATTCTATATAAACAAAGTGGGACAGCAACTGCAAGACAAATGGGCGTGGTTTGGAAGATAATCAATTACATTGCTAAATATTCCATTATCTTTCCAAGCATTGTAATTGATTAGTATTTTTTTCATAATGATTTGCAATCTCTTAACAAAAATCGCTGTTTGACTTGGACTCTTTCTCTAACTACTACAAAAATTTATGACTGTTCTGTCTTTCTCTTTTTGTGTAAATTATACAGCGAGATTTCGGGATTGACACTAATGGTGCTTGTACACGGTACAAGTAACTGGAGCAAGTGAAGGCGCGTGTATTTGCGCGAGCAGTATACATGCACAAGTTAATCGTTTGTGCTTGTACACGGTGCAAATAGCTGGAGCAAGCAAGGCGCGGGCTACTTGTGTCTCTCTTCACAAAAACAAAATTGAAACAAAAAAACAATTAAATTTGTGCGGTTGTGCGGATAGCCCGCACGCGTCGCAAATCGCGCGCCCGCCGGGTTACTTGCGCAGGTAGCTCGTATTGGTACACGCTCGAGTCGCTGGACCCTAATACCAGTTCGATCCAGCCCGTCCCTAGCTGTCCTCTCCCCAGCGACGCCCTAAGCCGAGGCCCGTACCCCACAGGGGGTGCCCTTAGCGTGTAGTCGCTTAGTTTGTAAGTTTTTATAAGCCCTGGCTGGAGGCTTTAATATTATATTAAGGCCACCACAGGCAAGCCCGGTTAAGCAGTCGACAACCTTATAGGTTGAACTGCGAGAAGCCACTCATAAAAAATAAATTAGTCGCTGGACCCGCTCACCACATTTCTACGGAGCATTATAACCTGCACAAGTTTAGTGCCTCAACATGCGCAAGCTACATGCGCCGTGTACAAGCACCATAAGTGATAGTGTAGGTTTCTGCCAGTGGAACAATTTTGATGGCGATGGATGACGAATTTTATAGATTTAATAAAAAAATTACCTCTACCCATATAATATTAGTTTTAGAAAACTGAAAACTATCCTTAGTAACGGTCTCCACGACCTCAAAACATCAGACTTCTGGTGTTGATTAATAAATTATCTTATAAAAAATAACATGTACTGCATGAAAAGCATGAACATCTCTCATCGCTTTATTCCTTAATATGTACCTATATTGCTTCTTGCATAAAATAAACTAAGGCAGCGGCAGTTTTTCTTAAACTGGAAAAGTATTTAGTCTCCGTAATACATAGTTTTTTTACGCAAAAACAATGCCCAATTTTCTCCGTGTTTGCGAAAATGCAACCAAAAAGTTTTTTTTTATGAGATGTAAATAAAAATAACCGATGGAACGGACTGAAAATTATCATGAAATTGTAATTTGCGATATCTTTATTCCTAAATTGATTTAACCATACTCTGCCCTATATACCTACCTACATAAACACTGTCAACATATGAATATTATTGTGGTAGGTAATCGACGAAGCAGTAATGCTAGCAAAGGAGGAGGCGGGCCGCGCGAGAGAAAGGCAAGGCCTTCGCCCCAACCGCCGCAACAGGAGAAGACGCCCCGGGCGTCGAGAGTCGCAGGGCGATCCCCGGCCACCGTAGGCGCGGGCCTGCGGACGGCGAGCGTAGGGTGGCTCGCTGTCCGATCACCACCAGGCCCGGGTCGATGGCGCGTTGTGTTTCACGCGCGCCTCAAAGAGATGTCAGCATAGAAGACGGGGCCCGCTAGGGCCAGAGCCTGCCAGGGTTGCGGAATTTGTTCGAAAGAGTCACCGCGGCCCTGGAACGCAAAGGGCTTTAGAAGGAACACGGATGGGTTTTAGTCAGTAAGAGTCTGACACGCCCTTCCGCTCCACCCAGAGCGGAAGAAGTCATTTGATGATTTCCCATCCTTAAAAACAAAAAAAAAAAGGTAATCGACAGGCAATACTAAGTACTCACTCCAAAGAAAAACCACACCCACTCAGATCGAAATATACTATTTCGTTAAAAATTGCCGTAGTTGGTTTACAAATACGTACATAGTTTAAAAGTCAGCCAAACATGGGTAAAATGCTAGTTATTGCTGCGTAGTATTCTACAATGATTTCTGTATTAGTCTGAAACAGCCGCAGATAAACTGGATAAATTACTTTATCTTTCTGCTGAAACCCCTATTAGATTCTGGATGAATCTAATGGGGAAAAAATGAAGGTTTGGTATGAAATGTTTTACATTATTNGATAGTTTAAAAGTCAGCCAAACATGGGTAAAATGCTAGTTATTGCAGCATTTTTTGTGCATAGCTTCTAAAATATTATCTCGTCATGACACAAATACTATTATAGTAAGCATGATACAGCAGTTTTATATTCTTTAATTATTGCGTAGTATTCTACAATGATTTCTGTATTAGTCTGAAACAGCCGCAGATAAACTGGATAAATTACTTTATCTTTCTGCTGAAACCCCCATTAGATTCTGGATGAATCTAATGGGGAAAAAATGAAGGTTTGGTATGAAATGTTTTACATTATTTAAAAGGTATCAAATATAAAAAGATCAATGTGGGTTTCATTTGTGTTTTTTTACTAGTTTGATTATCTTTCATGTATTTTTAAAATATATGGTACTTTCTTTTAACAAAGGAAGAAATGAAAAATAATTTAGAGCTTTGTACAAAACCCAAAGTTTAAAAAGTAAGATAGAATTTCAATAAACAATGTTTATGTTGCGTTAGCCGTTGCTAGCAAGTAAGAGCAAAGAAAACAACATTCAGACGAGTCAGTCAGTTAAAAATTAAAAACCGCTACGAAATACTGATATAATAATAATAGTCTTATGCACAGTCTGAAATTGCTTAATCAAAAACAAACTCTATTACTTACAAAAATCTGCTATCTTAATTACATGTCGAATTGTTAGATAGTTTATGCAAATAGATGGAAACGAAATAGGTATTGCTCATAATCATAACACACGGTTTCGGCCCGTAAATGTAGCTAAAACTAGGTAAAGAGCTGAGAAGGAAAAAAACCCTACAATAATAATAATAAACCTTTATTTCCACATTTACATTTTTTGCAAGATTATGTACAAAACCACGGAAAAGCAACATCATGATCATTATATCAGCCGAAACACGTCCACTGCTGGACATAGGTCTCCTCCAAGGGGGGGGGGGGTTGCCATAATCGCCACGCTTGGTAGGCGGGTTGGCGATCGCAGTGAAGCTGTTACCTGTTACAATATACAGAACCACAGACAATACTGCTGCCCATTCTCTGGTGAGTCCCTTAGTCGCCTCTTCCGACACCCGGATAAAAGGGATCCGGGAAGTGATGGGATGGTGCTATTGTTTTATGTCCGACACCATACAGAACAGCATAAAATTTCTACAGATAAAATAAAGTAAAATACAAAAAAAAATGTGTAGCCTCTCTTTATTGCGAATGCGGGTATATACATAGATGATGTGTCGTGTGTGTTTGTGTAATCGGAAGAATCACTAATGTGAAAAAAGCTTTCCCAACAGGTTCTCAATCTTCCGATAAGTAAGAGTTGTGAACCAATTTTCTTTTTACACTTGAATTTATTGGTTCTGCATAATATATTGCATTGTTTATGCATTATAAATTCGACTTCCTAAGCCTCGGAAGTGTCTCTCTGCTAGTATCGTTCTACATATTTTGACCTTCTGTTAGCCATTTGACCCGTACCGAAATCCAGTGAGCCATGTCTCCGCAGAACAGTGCTGAGTACAAAGAGCTGCCTGACGGTCATAGCATTGCAGTCTTTATATAATTGTATGGTGCTATACCGGAAGTGCTTAAAAGTCATGACCTTCAGAACAGCTCGTTGCGTCCTTTCAAGCTGAATCATGTACGATTTTAGAGTGGCACTCCATACCGTTATGCCAAATGAAAGCAACGACTGACAGAGCGAGAAGTAAACCATCCGAAGAGTATCTGTGTCAGCACCATGTCGTAGATTTTTGAAAATAAGTTTCCTCACTCTGCCAGATGTGACATCAATTTGCACCTTCCTAGACATCAGGTTGACTATTGTGATGCCTAGGTATCTAGCTTGACTTGTCCTGATCGGGGGACAGCAGAGACATAGCTGTCCCTGACCATTACAAGTATGAACTCTGATACAATACGACTCATCCGACTGCGTAAAGGATTTAATTGAGAACATGATGTATTTTGTTTTTTCTATATTAAGCGTAAGAATATTAAATTAGACCTAAAATTGAGCCTTTAGGAACTCCAAAAGACAATGAGTGTTCGTCATTGATCAATTTTGACGCATTGTGCAAGCACTAGCGAAAGAAGCAAACATTGCAAGCGCGGGACCTCTTACACCTATCCTCTCCAATTAAGGTAGTAGTATGGGGACAGAGACAGTATCAAACGCCTTAGATAGGTCTAATAAACCACCCAGACATTTAGATCTTTCATCTAGTATCCTTACAGCGCTGTCAACAAAGGCAGCTACTGCGTCCTCGCAGGATTTTATTTTCTACGAAAGCCATATTGGTTTTCTGATAGAATATTGTGGGCTTCCATAAAGTTGACCAAACATCTGTTCAAAAAATTTGCGCGAGACATAAATTTAGGTCTGTAATTATTGACAATGTCTCTGTCTCCACCCTTGTGAATGGGATGCACTATAGCTTTCTTCAAGGATCTTGGAAATACACCCTTGGAGATGCACAATTGCAAAGCTCACATATGTGTGTGATACTGAGAACTCTTGACGCAATTTCAGCATTTTGGTTGTAATTCCATCCCATCCTGCAGCAGAACCAGTACGAAGACTCATAATGATTCTCTCTATCTGAGCAAAAACCGGAGTGAAAGAAACTATTGACAGCAACTTTAATTTTGGAAGTCGGTGTTTCTCGTACATAAAATACAACCGAGTTCCAAATAAAAAACTCGATGCTCGAACACACAAAAATTATATATACAAACATCCGAATTGATAACCTCCTCCTTTTTTAAGTCGGTTAAAAATAAGATAAAACTATCAATACATACACAATGTTAATGGTGCACTTGCGTCTGATGCTAGCAAGTTGATAATAAATCACCGTGACTCGTCTAAATGTTGTTACTCAATATAAGCAAGTTTTGGTGAAGTCATCTGACACATTCCGAAGCGTCACAGGACTCACAGGAGTCGCGACAGACGTGCTGTGCTTACCTTGTATAGTTCTTTTGTGAAAAAAATATTTGATAAAATGGCTCCTGAAATTAAATACACTAAGGTTTGTAGTTCTTATAATTTTTAAAAATAATACATTGCACATGCTACGATCAGCGTGATTAATCGTTTATTATTATTTTTACTTGCTTTTTCCCGCGCTCCAGTTAAATTACCTTATAACCGTCTCCGGAGTCCGATCTATCGATGTTCCCAAATAATCAAAATCGGTTCGGCCATTAAGGCATAATAAACAAACACATTATTGCAATTATAATGTTGGTTAGGATATACCGGTTATCAAGAGAGCCGGTTAATGTACAAAATATGTCAGTCAATATAGCCGGTAATCTATACTAGTTTAATAAAGCTGAAGTGTTTATTTGTTTGAACGCGAACGCCCTGGAACTACCAGTCGGATTTGGATAATACTTTGTGTATATGATAGCCACATTCGTGAGGAATGCTATAGACTATGTACACGAGAACAGGATTGTTGATGATTTAAACAATCGAGACTTAATAACTTTAAGAAAGCTCCTCCCCTATGAAGCTTACAACCAATTTAATCGCAAGTACCGAGTTTGCAAATCAGCTATGCATTGTTATCCTACTTTTTCACATTTTGTTTAAGTATGATTATTTTTAACCCCCGACGCAAAAACAACGGGGTGTTATAAGTTTGACGAGTCTGTGTGTGTGCGTGTGTGTATGTATGTATGTCTGAGGCATCGTAGCTCTTGAACGGATCAACCGGTTTTGATTTTGTTTTTTTTTTTGTTTAAAAAGTGAATTAGTCGGGAGTGTTCTTAGCTGTGTTTGATGATAATCGGTCCACGGTGACCTCAGCCACAAAATGGCGGATTACATATTTTTTCACAACTCCCTCAATATGGGTTTCAAACAAAAGAACTTGATTTGTATAATACTATACACTATCACAAATTTTAAAACCAAAATGGCGTACTACATACTTTTTTCACAACTCGCTCAATATGGGTATCAAATGAAAGGGCTTGACTAGTAGAATACTATATTCTATGATAAATTTCAAAACCAAGATGGCCGCCACCACAAAATGGCGAATTACCTATATTTTTGTCACAAATACCTTAATATGGGTATCAAATGGAAGGGCTTGATTAGTAGAATAATGTACACTATATTGAAAGGAAATGAGGAATATTAATTAATGAGATGAAAATAAAAAGGTTTTTACGTATGTATATTATGTATGTCTATACTAATATTAAATGTCTGATCAATGCCCTAGATTGGTGAGGAAAGTGGAGTGATGACTGGTACCTAGGACCTAATGAATAATTTTTTATTTAGCTTTTATTAGAATAAAGGTTAATTAAGTTAAAAAAGCATGAAATAAAAATGAAATTTAAAATTTGAAAAACCCCCGACAAAAAAAAACATAAAAAAATAAAATGATCCTTTTAGTTTAATATAAGTACGATTACTAAATATGTTATTACAAAAAAATGCGGTCTCCCGAGGCGAAGACGCTTGGCCCAAAGAATCGTACCTATATTACACTAAAAGAATCAATACATTTTATTTTTTACTTTTTAAAGTTTTACTTCAATTTAAATTTTTAACAAATCAATTAAAACTTTAAATAAAAAATAATCTAAGGGGTAAAATTGGATGTTGACTCTATGAAAAAATTAAAAATCACGCCGACGACTTAGCATTCATTTTTACTGGACTTTTTTCAGTTGTTCATCGACAACGAGTGGGTGGACGCGAAGAGCGGCAAGACCTTTGAGACTTACACTCCTCATGATGGATCCGTCATCGCCAGAGTTGCCGAAGGTGATAAGGTATGTACATTTTACCTACTACACTAAAGCGAGGTCTTTGAGTAGGTATCCCAATAGGCGTTACCTGGCTTTAAAGGCAATGTCACCGGAAAATGGCAAACACCGTAAGATTATAAAATATCTCTCAATAAATTGTCAACCAAATGTTTAATTTGGAATGCTTGTTTTCGCACCTAAATTTGATAATCTGTAATCTCTCGAAGTAATTCCGAGAAATTTCGGAAAATCTTACTGAGATTGCAATCACCCGGTGACAGATATGTGGAGGAGCAGATGATAATAATATTATTTGTATATACCTAATTAAATACTAAAATTGTTATGATTGAAGGAAAAGATAGATCGTCAGCTTAAACTAGATGAGGGCTGGTGTTTCCTAACTGACTACCCTGAAAAGTAACACTGAAACAAACTCAGAAGTCTCTTTTTAAGTCCATGTTGCAATTTTAAATAACCGATGTCATGGTTTCAGGCCGACATTGACTTAGCAGTCGCCGCAGCAAAGCGGGCGTTCCATCGTAACTCGGAATGGCGGCAGTTAGATGCCTCTCAACGTGGAGAAATCCTTCGCAAGTTTGGCGACCTCGTAGAGAGAGACACGAAATATCTTGCAGAGCTGGAATCCTACAACAACGGCATGGTTCTCAACTTTGCAGGAGCATTCATGAATGGAGCTGTCAATTCTATCCGGTACATTGCCGCTTGTGCAGACAAAATTAAAGGCGATACCCTGCTGGCTGGTAAGAACGAAATAAAAAACAATGAAGCACCAAATTATAGTTAAAGCTGTACGTTCTCTACAAATTTTCTTTGATGTCAACAGATGGTGAGGTGTTCTCATACACCCTGAGACAACCTGTCGGAGTATGCGGTATTATTCTGCCATGGAATGCTCCCGTCGTCCTATTCGTCAGCAAAGTTTGCACTGCTTTAGCTGCAGGTAAATAACACAATAGTAGCCAGTCGTGACCTAATGAGTCTGATTTGTTACGGACATTTCAAAAGTTCCCAACGAGCTGCAGACCGCGCTATTCTCTAATTTTTGCGAAAAGGTTTTTGGAAACAAACACAGTAGAAATTGTGAACTGTGAACAAATACAGTGTTTTTAATTTATTTAAAAACACTGTATTTGTTCACATATTTAAGTTGTTTCTATACAAAATATCAATCTACCGGCGAAAGCAACTGTCCAAGTGCCTAAATATTTGTGATTGACAATGTGATATATTAGTAGCGCTTGCCAATCCCATAAATTTAAAATTTTTCAAAAATCATTATAGCTAATAGAATGGCACTTGTCTAGAGCCTCTGATTGGCTTGATCTTCGTTTCAAGAGTTTGATTACCTACTGAAACCTAGTTATTTGCCTAGTTGCCACGGCAATACCTGTCGAATACCGACTATAAAACTTCTTCTGCCGTAGTTAGTTACTAGTTAGTTTGGGCCACTTAGCCTCAACAGAACTGTTTTTTAGTATTCAAATAATTCTTGTCTTTCTAGGTTGTACCATCGTAGTTAAGCCAGCGGAGCAGACTCCTTTAACTGCCCTGGTATTAGCGGCTCTTCTGGCCGAGGCTGGTGTGCCCAAGGGTGTGGTCAATATTGTCAACGGCTTCGGGCCTGGCGCTGGATCCACTCTCACTCACCACGTAGACGTCGCCAAGGTTTCCTTCACCGGATCAGTAGAGGTAAGTCGTACAAAGAGTAACCTCGAAAACGAAATAATGATCCTCCACCACTGACAGGCACAGAAGGTCCGAAAAACAAGATTGACGTTTGACCGCGTAGTATTCGCGGTCACTCAGTTCAATTTAATTGTATAAATTAATGTAAATCTTCTTATGTAATACGTACGGAATACTTACCTACGTTGTACCTTTACCGCTTGCAGGTCGGAAAGTTAATTCAACAAGCAGCTGGAGTTAACAATTTGAAGAGGATCACACTTGAACTCGGTGGCAAGAGTCCTCTGGTCATCATGAATGATGCTGATTGTAAGCTATTCTATTATTAGTAAATCAGGGAGACTATACTTATCCAATCAATTAAGCAATAAACTAATTTGTGTATTGTGTTTCAGTAAATCTGGCCGTCCCTTACGCTGCTACTGGTGTATTCATCAACCAAGGACAAATGTGCATAGCAGCCTCCCGCTTGTTCGTCCAATCTGGTATCTATGACAAGTTTGTTGAGGCAGCTGTCAAACACGCTAAGGGCATGAAGGTCGGAAACCCAACGGATCCCACTTCACAAAACGGCCCTCAGGTAAATTGGTCGCAATTTTGGTTAGGAATTATTCATTTTCTTATTAATAAAACCCGGTATCAATGCCGCCACATGAAAAACTAAGAAATGGAATTTGTACGGCAACAACAAAGAGAACCGCAGTGCCATCTACGACTAACTAACAAATCCTGCATCGCGCAAGCAAAGTTTTCCGTGCGCTTTGAACATATACAACAGTCCGAATATCAACTATCGGGCAGTTGCCCACCAGACACAATAACCGTCTGGCAGAAGAATCCTCCCATTTTTCAGTGGAGGTATGCGGGACTTTACTCTGTGAACCGCATACCTCTATGTTGGTGACCCTCGACAAAGAACGTCAGCGCAGCCTTCGTGCAGCCATCTCATCATGACGTCATCATAGTGATGATGATGACGGCATCAATGCCGCCACATGAAATACTAAGAAATGAAATTTGTACAACAACAACAACAAAAAGAACCGCAGCGCCATCTACGACGAACTAACAATTCCTGCATCGCACAAACATAGCTCCAATGGATGTGTGCGGGACGTTACTCTCTGTACCGCATACCTCTGTAACCCGGGCTAGTTTAAAAATTTTCTTTGTGAGTTGGTTAAATCGAAAATTCTCATTTGCAGATTAATAGAGAAATGATGGAAAAAGTACTGGGATACATCGAGAAGGGCAAAAAAGAGGGCGCGAAGTTGCTATGTGGAGGTCACAGAATTGGAACAACTGGTTATTATATCCAACCTACAGTCTTCGCTGACGTCACTGACGATATGACTATCGCAAAGGAAGAGGTAAATTAACGATTTTTTTCTATATGACCTAAGTTTCTGCTTAACAAAGTGGAGTATTCTTCATCTAAGTTAAGGTCTAACTCTTTTCTCTCTATTTGAAGATTTTCGGCCCAGTGCAGAGCATTCTGAAGTTTGACACTTTGGAAGAAGTCATTGACAGAGCTAACAACACAAACTACGGCTTGGCAGCTGGTATCTTCACAACAAATGTCAACAACGCTTTACAGTACTCCAAATACGTTGAGGCTGGCACAGTTTGGTAAGTTGACAGAAACCAGCTTAGCTTTCAATCATCGTCTACTTATAAGTATTACTTTGATGCTATCAAAATATGCCTGTCATATTAACCAATTATTAAACAACGAGAAAACGTTAACTGACCCAACTTTGATAGTGAATCAGTGTCATTCTCCAGCAAAATGTAGGGAATTTTCATTTATTTTTCATTAAAATAAGTTCTAAATATTGAACTAAAAGGTACTTTATTAACAACATTGTTAACTTTGCAGGGTCAACACATACTTAGCATTTACCCCACAATCACCATTCGGAGGTTTCAAGGACTCTGGGCTTGGTCGGGAAAAGTAAGTAGTCACAATAAATTCATATATTCATTGGTTTAAGACGGGTGAGGAGCGTTTGATTTAGATAATTCCTAAATTGCCACTCTTAAGTTATGTATGCAACGTTCGCATTCGCTTCTCAGTCGCAATCTGTCAAAAAAGCCTCTACATACATGTTTGACAGATTGCGACTGCCATTGACAAATTGGCGCTAATAAGTTACGGCTATCGGCGTCTTTCGATATCTATAATCGAATCTATCTTTGATCTTTCTCACTGAGATAATAATATCGTGACTTTGAACGTTTTCGAAAAAAAGTTTACGAGAATCAGCCTCCTGAACATCTTGATAATATGTTTATTTCTTTTTTTAGTGGCATCGACGCTCTGCTAGCTTACACCGAAGTGAAGAATGTTGTCGTTTCTTTACCCAAGAAGGTCTGAATTCAAAATTGGAAAAAAAATAGGCTATTCCTAAGTATTCTGTGTTTAAAAACTAGGTAATAGACAGAAATAATAGCTGTAGGTACCAAATCAAAAGTATTTTACACATACATGTTTTCACGTTTTTTTTAAATAAATAAGATGTTTAGCATAAAAGTATTATTATTTTATGGTTTGCCTGATTATTACACCTTTGTCGAATAAAACTATCAGTATCGGCCCAAAATGAGAGCCTTGTGGTACCACAAGGTACCAATAAAATAGACCGAACATCGTTGACAGTCACAACTGATATGTTCTAAAGTCTAAAACATATCTTTGGTAAATATGATGCTTTTGAACAAAGATGAGAAAGAGACTAAACGCATGCAGAAAGTGAATTTGTTAATGGAAGAGATAAGATATAATGCAGAGAGGAACTCGTTTCTATCTCCGACGACAAACAAACCTTTTGTAGATATGCTTGCTGTCAGCGCAGTCTCACCTGTTAGCTGTATTGATAATAATGCTGACCCTAATAATTTGAATAACGCGACATGTGTATTTTCGTTCAAAGTCAAAGCATTTGTTTCAAATAAACCATTATCAGGTACTTTTGAATTGTCAAAGTCAGTCCGTCAAAAACATGAAATATTTGCACGTTCGAAAGCGTAGATCTCTATGGAGAAGAACGTGCAAGAAGCTCCACGACACTTTTAAATCATTTTATGTTTACAAAAATCCTGGTTACATTAACCTCGTTGCTTCTATATATGAGAACAATGTAAAGAAAGAAAAAAACAATTTATAGTATCAAATATTAAAATGAGGCAGTGGCAACTAAGGGATGACCAGTCTCCACTGACGGCGCCCGTTCACGAACATGACGCGTGCATCAGCACCATTCAGCTCAACCATTTTGAAGGGAACTGAATGATCCGATACACGCGCCACCATCAGCGAGACATTGGAGTGAGCATGACATGAGCATGTTCCAATTCGGACAAGGTTCTGGTAGTATATTTAACCAGTGTTCGCAACATTTTGTAGTAAATAATAGTTTACCCGGTGCCAATTTAGCCAATTAATTAATAATATTAAATAGACAAAGGTAGACCACAGTTCAACTATTTGGGAATAATTTCGCTATAAGTAAAACGGACATTAAACAAAATGCGTGAGTGTCGTGGAACACTCAGTTGAAACGAAGTTCCTGTCTGATATTAGAATCGTGTCACCCTATGAATAACCGTCTACAGAAAGGCTCATGACGTAAATTCGTGACGGAAAAATCTCGCACTTTTCTTTCGCCTAGCCCCCATCCGCCAAGTCCGTACGGTACGATAAAGAACTTCGTTCCAATAAATTTGTCAATTACACCTCAATGATGAATGAGTATTTTTACTGAATATTGTAGTACTGAATATTTTAATAACATGAAGAAGTTTTAATCGAAGTTTGGAACCGATATTTACAAAAAAAAAATTCAACTCTCCTTTCGTATAATTGCTAGAAGACAAGAAGAGATTTCTGTTGAAATAAGCATCACCTTTGTAATATATGTAGGTATATGTCACCCGAAAATTGAAAACTCCGTTAGATAATCCGTAACAAATCTTTATTAGATTATAACTTCTCGAACTACTGTGAACAAACTATTTTGAAGAAAACAAATCATTTCACGTGATATTTGTAATTATTCGATGACATAATTATGCTACTAATACAAAAAAATATATAATAAACTATTTTTCTGCACCTTCTTCTTATCTGTTTGTTGTATGTGTTTATTAATTGTTAAATAAATTAAATCCGATCTTCTTTTATGGACTACTTTTTATCATAAAATATCACTTCTTGATACAAAACGCACAATTATTATATTATGTAATGTTAAGTTTACTTGTTTGATATAAATTATAATAGCATGGTGATTGAGCGTATGTACGCTCAACCAGTGGCATACCACGGGTTTATTTCAATATTTATATGTATTTTTAATTGCATTATAATTAATTTACGTTTTTCTCACATTAAGAAGCAACAAGAACAATATAAGCAGGATTTTTGTAACACATAACATCGTTTAAAGGAGTGTCCACGGAGTTTCTTACACGTTCTTCTCCATAGAGATGTAGAGGTAGGTTAATAAGCGTTGAAACAAAAAGTGGAAGCACTTGCACCTGCACCTACACTTGGTCTGCACATAAAGTGCAGACAAGTGCATTAACTTAACGGTAAATGGCGCAACGATTTGTTATGGGAATAATGTCAATTTAGGTGTGGGGGTATTACCACAACAAAGTTTTTTTTATTAAATAAATGCTTTAATTGACTGATCGACATGCGAATTCCGCATTGTATTACGGCAGGAATTCAGTTTGCATGCATTTCGTTTTGTTAAATACATAATTAACAAATTTAAAAAATAGATTAATTATAATCAGAAATAAAAAAATCATAACAAAAACAAACAAGTACTCGGCTCATTTTCAACCTTATCACCGATAGGTGATAAGGTTGAAAATGAGCAAAGTACTTATTTTGTTTTTGTTTGTTATAGAGTATCTATATCTTCAGTTAGGTGTGATAACACATAACTGAAGATATACTCTATAATCTTTGATAAGGATAAGACACGTTGAAGATATAATTGGTACCATTGTATGAATTTTAGGCAAAAGTACTTCGTATACGTTCCTATCAAAAATATATATCTAACAACTGCATTGCAGATAAGTACACAGTTCTGAAAATCTTGCAACTGAGTGGGAATCTTATTGGTTTAACTGACAGGTTATAATTAAGGTTACTAAAATAAAATGGGACAGGCTAAAATGGAATTGAGTGGATCACATCAGCAGCGCAGCAAAGTGGGTGCCTGAGGATGTGGCGAGTTGACGTCTGCTGCAAGGAAGGGCTAGTACGCCGTGCCTCGGACAAAAAGTACCTGGAAAAGGTTTGGGAAAGGATCCCTTAGCTCAGTAGTGGGACAGTATAGCCTGAATAAAAAAAAACAAGTGACAAGACAACAAGTGCTTAGGTATAACCATGGCCCATTTATAACTGTAAACACTTCAGTCGTACGAAGTACCTGATGAAAGTAGTACCTACCTATTCTTCTTCACAAATATAAATAACCAAATGAGAGCAGAAAACAGCTCAAATATTGGCTAAAAAAGCAAAGCATTACAAAGCGAACAAAAAATAAATCGCAGACATACGCCCATTGTGCACAGATTAGCGAGCTAGCGAGCTTGCCTTCAAGGCCAAGGATATTAAAATTAGGCGGACGCCGTCACACATTCGTACAATATGCAAATTGTACAGTTATGAGCAAAAAATGTAAATATAATAGACGTACTCTTCATAGTACACCATACACATATACAGTTTTGTGTTACAAAAACGGGCTGTTCGAGCAATATATCAGCTGGGGTCAAGAGTTTCCTTAAGAAAACTTTTCAAAGATATTGGAATTCTCACGGTAGCATCTCAATTTATTTTTGCAAACATATTATATATTAGGCAAAATATACATTTATACACTAAAACCAGTGATATACATAACTTTAACACTAGAAACAAGCACAAATTACATGCACCATCCCATCGTCTTCGAAGGGTCCAAGGCTCATTTGTGGGGCTCGGTATCCGTTTTTACAATAAGCTACCTCTTTCTTATCTTGAGCTGCCTTTTAACTCGTTTAAAGCTAAAGTTAAATCTAACCTTTGTTCGAAGGCATACTATTCAATCAATGATTATTTAGACGATGATAATAGTTGGTCGCAGTGTTGAACGCAAGACATACTTCGTTTTTAATGTTCTTTCATAGTTAGCTTATGACATATGAGTTCATATATTTGTTAATTTATATGTCCGTAGAGGTCAATTATTTGTT
>NDFZ01003414.1:0-10930 GCA_002192655.3 Mamestra configurata
TGCCCGCGACTCCATACACGCATATCCCGTTTTTTCCTCTTCCCGTAGGAATTTCCCGTTCCCATATAGCCTAAAGCGTTCCCCATAAACGTGGCTATCATGTACAAAAATAATTTTCAAAATCGTTTCAGTAGATCCAGAGATTACCCTCTACGTATAAACTTACAAACTTTACCTCTTCATAATATTAGAATATGTACTTAGATGTAGTTTTTTTTTTATTGAGGATGGGAAATAATCAAATGACTTCTTCCGCTCTGGGTGGAGCGGAAGGGCGTGTCAGGCTCTTACTGACTAAAACCCATCCGTGTTCCTTCTAAAGCCCTTCGCGTTCCAGGGCCGTGACTCTTTCGAACAAATTCCGCAACCCTGGCATACTTAGATGTAGTGCTCTTTCATTAATGAAGAGCATAAGCAACAATGGTTTAACAAAACAAAAAAATGATTGTTATATCGATAAGCTATAGCAATGTGTACATGCCTATGCTTGCACTGTCTGGACAGGTCCACTCAAATCTGTGTGATAACCTACATGGTTCTCTTACGATTTGGCCAGTACGATTGATGTATGGACTTTAAAAGAGATTTTGACCTCTGACTTTGTTTCGGTGTTTCTTCTCAGGGAAGTCAGCTAGGAAGCACCGGCCACATCTAGTTTAAAAATGACTAAAAAAGATTGACGTGTAAAAGATGTTTAGTCTACTTACAAATTAAATATCATTTATTTTTTAGCAGCGATCATTAATCCCGAATACCAGGTGTCACTATAAGGGCGAAGGCTGCATTCTTGAAACCTGATTAAAAAAAAGGTCTAAAATTCGCCACAGTCAGCAAGGTAACTAGGATAATAGTGGTTAAAATACTGCCTGCCAGGGTTGCGGAATTTGTTCAAAGGGCATTAGGAGGAACACGGATGGGTTTTAGTCAGTAAGAGTCTGACGTTCCCTTCCGCTCCGCATAGAGTGAAAAGAGTCTTTTGAGGATTAACAATTAAAAAAAAAAAGTGTTCAGAAACTGGACCCGGCGTTCGTTTCAGTGAACAGCGTTAAAACGCCTTTTAGTCATTTTCAAATCTATTCGAAAGTCACCAATTACTAAATAATGCGATTACCCACTCGTGCGGAATCTGTTCGTGACACACCTACCATTTTAAATACTCGTAGGCGCTCCTTGAAGGTCTCTCGGCCACGGCTTCAGCATTGATTATGGAAACTATAAATAGAAAAAAGAAGTATTAAACTGGCATGAGAATAGTTTTAAAGACAAACAAAATCCGATCTAAACGAATGCTATCGTTTCTCGCAGTTAAAACAAAAAAAATAGTTTAAAAAAACAAGCTTTTATAGAAAAATCCAAATAAAAAACAGAAAATAAAATTTAATAAATTTGATTAAGAATAATGTAAAAAAGAAATGAATGTACATTATTGTTAAAATGCGTGGGGTGCATTTAAAGTGAAGATATTATCAAAGTGATGATTCTTCTACTCATTATCTGTCAATAAAATGTTTATAACTATTGACACTATGCACCCCACGCTTTTTACTTTCTGTTTATTTTCTGTTTTTTAGTTGGATTTTTCTATAAAAGCTTGTTTTTTTAGATTTTTTTTTGTCAAAGGTTATTTAAATAGAATATGTGTGTTTTTGTGAACATAAAAAAAGTGTGTATTTATGGATAATGTTTTGCTTTGTAAGAATATTTTTTAATTTTAATTAATTAATCCTGGCGAATCTAATTAGGATAATCGGATATTTTAATTGAATTCTTGCATTGTCATCGATCCTTGACAGGTTTGCAAAGTTTGAACTAAATCTGATCGTTCAAAGTAGGGTAAAATCGAGCTCAAAAGGGTGGGTTACATACATACAGGTGAAGCTAATAAAAGCGTGTTAAAAAGAATCGTCTTCCTCGTTGGAAAATGCGGGTTCCTCTGGAGAACTCTCTCAGGGCCCGAAATAAGTCAAAAACGTCTGCAATGCTCGCTTCCTTTGTCTGCAGAAGTGGGTGTTTTTAGGCAATTCGTTATCATGTTACTAAGTATTTAAAACATAATCTCTTACTTGCATCAGCTCCTAGATAAACGTCACGGCCCTGAGTGGGTGTGTCAGCAAATCTGATGTAACAACGACAAATTTATAAGTATACATTTGCTACTAGGCAGCGTCAGATCGTTTTTCGCAAGTCAGGGTCAGAAACTGCAATCTCATTCAGACTTGCTTCTGCGGTAATAACTAAAACCAGACAGTTAGTCATCTTTTCTATGATCAGCATAATTTCAGCCAACTCCGTTATCATAATTAAAATGATATTTATGATTGATCTGATCGTTACATGATTAGGGAAGTATTAACATAATTTTAACATGTTATCATTGATTTTTTAAACACACCCACTGGAGTCCCTGTTGGTACCTAAAAATGTTTCGTAAGTATTACACTAAATGTGTAACACAAGCTCTGTACTGTGAAGACAGCAAAATAAGATCATACTTGATGCCTGACGAAATAGAAGACTAGGTAGGTTTTTTCATCTAAAAGTATGTGTGGGCGGGATTTAGGAAATATGCACAAAATCTGGGGCAAAAGTCAAAAGTCATTTATTCAAATTAGGCTCAGTGCCAGCATTTTTTGAACGTCAAAGTTCTACATAAAGACAGTCCCCCAAAAACGCCCGCCCGTCACCTTCCTAGTGTTTTAGCTGGGAAGAAGAAGTGACGCAACAAACTCCCTAGCAACACATCTGTCTGTTGAGTTAGAAGAACTAGCATTTATACAAAGGTATGCAAAGTATTCTTTCAAAGGAAACAATACAACGAAGGTAACACGTAAAACCTAAAACTAAATAATTCGCTACTTGGAAGCTAGAACACTCCATTATGCCAGCATAAACAGACAAACTCAAGCATAAAAACAATATCAAATCAAACTAAATAAGCCTCCAGATATAAAGGGCGTGCCCACTTACAAGTGCAGAGGCAGATCATGAGATATTCGCGTAAGACCTTAATCATCAAATGACTCCTTCCACTCATGGCAGAATGGGAGGAATTGTCAGACTCGCTTACT
Organism: Mamestra configurata; assembly: GCA_002192655.3. Lineage (NCBI taxonomy): Eukaryota > Metazoa > Arthropoda > Insecta > Lepidoptera > Noctuidae > Mamestra > Mamestra configurata. The sequence goes on from NDFZ01003414.1 coordinate 3,069, forward strand.
AAAACCCACCGTACACACCTACACGTATTCCATCAATTTCCCTTTACGTTCCAGGGCCGCGGTAACTCTTTCGAACAATCACGCAACCCTGGCAAGCTCGTAAAGCTGAGTACTGACCGGTGTTACGGGCCGTAATGTAACATTCGCAGCGAGCATGTTATGTTACGCCGTGACCTAAAATCCGTTTAAAACAAACACATACGCACATGTTCGTGTTCGTTTCCACGTAATGACTGCACGAATGCTCGCTTTGTAACATGTTACATTACGCCCCGTCAGTACCTCGCCTGCTATCCTAGAGAGAGATGTAAACTTCATGTTAGCTCTAGCTAAATATGTTTTTTTTTTTACCTATGTTTTTTTGTAAATCTGTCTGACGAACTAGTTAGATTGGTACAGTAAAATACCATATTTGATTGGTGACTTGTGTCATCGAGCCATAGAGNCAGGTTCAGCCTGATTCTCTACCTGCTAGACCTATATTTTTTTGTAAATCTGTCTGACGGACTAGTTAGATTGGTACAGTAAAATACCATATTTGATTGGTGACTTGTGTCATCGAGCCATAGAGATAAATCGCTATGTGCAACCACAAAGATCTTCTTATAGACTGTCAGTTCTACCAGTCCAGAAAACCCTAAAGTTGACCCAGAAACAGTTTAACCTAACTCAAACAGTCCTGCACAAATCCAACAACTTCCTCCAGCAATGCGTTTAAACCCCAAATTGCCTTGTTATTCGTGTGCACTTATTCAATTGGGTACTCGTTTATCCGTCAGGTCGCAAATAGAGACGAATTAATTTATCACTTATAATAACTTAATAAGGGTAAAGGAAGAACAATAAAACGATAGATAGCTAGGAAGATGATATAGCTAGAAAGGAGAAAAGAAAATTGAGATGAGACCGAATAGATAAGTGTCGAAAAAGAAGACATTCCATATCGACCTCAAGGGTTAACCCTTTCGCGTGCATTCGTTTTTTTTATGCCAAGCACCTTCTCAAACATATTGTTATTATTTATTTAAACTTTATGTACAATAGTGGTACATGGGCGGACTTAATGCATCAAGGCATTCTCTACCAGTCAACCTTTGGGTTATAAAGACTATACTGTGGTAGGTGTACAATAAATAAAATTAAGATACAAAATTGAATTTTAACATTTCGGAAAGAATATACAGATAATATATATAATACTAATAAAATACATATACATATATGCTAAAATAATAAACTAATGAATATGATATATAATAATCATACCGATTATAAAATATATTGTTATTTTTTAAACAGTTACAAGCAAATCTCTTTGGGGAAAGTACAACAATTTTAACCTTTAATCAATTGATTGAAGTATATTGCCATCTATCTATATTTTTGTTTTGCCCGCGACTTCGTACTCGCATAGCCTGTTTTTTCCGTTCCCGTATAGCCTATCTAAGTATAGCATTCCTCATGAATGCGGCTATCATATATATACAAAAAATATTTTCTAAATCCGACTGGTAGTTCCAGAGATAGCGTGTTCAAACAAACAAACTCTTCAGCTTTATTATATTAGTATAGATACTTGCCTCAATGTTGGACAAAGGCCTCTCTCTCCCTTTTCCAAACACGTCATATTGCCATGTTCCATAAAAATCATAAGGGGAAAACTGAAATAAGCTGTATGATTAGTACGGCCCATGGAAGGGAATAGGTTTGTAGGTCCTAATTTCAATAGTTTGTGAGCTATCCACGTAAGTAGTTGATATCTCAAAAGAAAAAAAAAATAACCAGGCATGTTTTTAAAATGTTTGAACATAAAAAGCACCATCAGCATCGGTGTTTATTTTTTAATGCCGTCAAAAAACAGTTTTCTTAAATCTTGAAAAAATCATTGACTTCAAATATCACACATGTTTTATTATTTTATTTAGACATGTTTTATTGGATTGTTTACACATTACTTTAATAAAATAAAATAAAAAATTATTTTTTTTTCAAACTTTCAAACTGTTCATTAGGTGCAACTAACTACCTACAACATTTTGTCATCAAATATTTAATTATTAATTTGCTAATGAAATTTGTCATACTTCGTCTAAGACAAGTTTCGTTCAAATGGTTCTAAATAGTCTATACTAGCTCCGCTTTACGGCTTTGCATCGACCTTACAAACACACTGTAGATGCTGAACTGAATTTAGTCCGCAAATGTTATTTTGATGCCTCGAAACAGGTCCTTCTTTCTTAGTTTGATTAATTAAAGAATCCTTTTTCTGGTTATTATTTTTTTGTCGCTGACGCTAATATGGTGGGCAAGGTCCAAGGTTTTAGTAGTTATTCATTCTTTGCGGTTTTGCTGCAATTCATGCAAGTTTATATGTAGATTGGTAAGAAACTCACCTGTAAGATTTTTTCCCGTGCATCTTCAGCCTTTGTGCCTAAACTCTATAAAATATCACTATCAATCATATACATGACCACTTGTAGACAATATTTCAAATCATTTGAGTTAATAATGGTTCAGACGCATTCACGATGATAACTTATCAACTACTTACTTATATATTATTTGTCACAATCAAGCAGTCTGTAGTCGGCCATTGCGTTCTGAGTGTGAACGCGCATCGTCTCCCGCTCAAATCTTTTGAATTACGAACGAGATCATAGTGCTTGTGTTATTTTTTTTATATTTTGAAAATAAGGACAAGGAATAAGCTGAAATGGATTTACTAAGCAAGGTTAGTTAAGATTTATGGTTCATTTTAATAATGATTATGTTTTTCTTGCCCTCTAATGTTCATTTGCGGTCGTTGGATTCACGAATTGACAGTGCGGTTGTGAATGAGTGCGATCTGTTGATTCTCATTAACACATTAGATGCGTGACGAGCATGTGTATAACAGAGCTTGTCATTACTTTTATTCTTTTTTTAAGTTTTTGAAGTAGGAATTTACACTTGTAAGTGATTTGTTGTAGCTGTTGTTTTTTTTTTATTGAATAAACATACAAAAATCGTCATAATAGTTAGAAAAACATCGATGGCTATTTACTGCAATTCGCTTTTGTTATGTAATTCCTTTTGTGTATTGAAACAGCAATTAGTTACGGATAAAAATATCGATAAAGTACCGTTCCTAGGTAAATTTATTATTCATATTATAACAAACATTTGTAAAACCTAAATACGTACCATAATGGACTCGAACTTGAAAATTGTTGCAATGCCATTTAAATAGACAGGAACTTGTGAATACAACGCTAAATTAGGGTTGGCGAAGAACTCACAAAGTTACGAGGTTTTGTTTTGACACTTAAATGTTTTGTTTGTTAGTCTAATGTAATATGTATGATGGGAAGTGACTTGCAAACGGTAGCGATTATTTTTATTGTTATTTTAAAACAATCGTCCAATTAGTTAAATGTGTAAGTACCAATAGGAATCCATTGTACCAAATTTAATAAATTATAAAAATAATAAAAAGTATAAAAACTATCTATTCTACCCATTCGCTCACAATGCTTGTAGTAAGTTATTTGTGTATAGAAAATGCCATAAAAAATAATAAAAAATCAACTGTTTGCTACGTAGTCGTTAGCTGTTTATGTCACGTATTAACTTTAAATATTGTTTATCAAATCGACAGTTCAGCCTGTGGTGTTATCTAGTGTTATCGAAAGACCTGCCTCGTAATAGTGACCCTTAATATCAGCCACTTAGGAAGATATTGATAATTATAATCAGTGCGATACTACATTTCTTATCTAATGTCAGTTCAGGCTTTAGGTACGAGAATAGCTCGTGGTGTAGTAAAAAGATTATAATTAAGTATAGTTAATTAGCAAGGACGGTCAGGGCTACGTTGTACAGTTACTTGGTATAAAAAAAATATTAACTTATTACAAAAAAATAATTGGAAGTCGGATGTATTTTTTTATAAAAAGTTTTTTTTGTAAAAATGTTTTTCAAATCGGTTCTTATATGACGGAGTTATGAGGTAACAAACAAAAAAAATGCAACCGAATTGTGATCCTTTTTTTGAAGTCGGTTAAAAACAAAACTTACCAACGATCATCTTTAGAAATTAAAATGGTTGTGATTTGTAGTGTTTTGCTTCGGAAGGTGTTTCTTTTTATAAATTTTTAAAATAAGTACTATTTCTTGTTTCGAGCTTGGATCATATCTTAATCATGTTTTTTTCTTAAGTAGGTACACAGTTTTTAGTAACTGCTCATCAAACAATACAATAAAATCAAAAGATTAGACTTATTACAACAAACAAACGACAACAAAACTAAAAATAACAAATAAAACTTCATAGTTTATTTGACATAAGTAAGTACATAGAAAATAATGACGAACACATGGTATGAAAATGACGTAGTTTATTCAAATTGCATTCAACATCGACAACCTTAGCTTGATCGTTACGAACCTCACCATAATAATAGCTCTATTCTAGACTCATACGTTCAACTGCGCACTATATTGATGTCAATTTGTTTGCCAGTGTCACCGTGACTTGACAAACATATGAATAGCAGAACTACTGTTTTTGTTGTACTTATAACATGGTTTTTATAAGATCTGTTACAAACAAGCAGTAAATAAACTTTTAGAAAGAAAAAAAAAACACTGGTTTTTAAATGTCACAGTGCAAAGTTAACTAATTTGACGTTTCCACAAACAAAATGATCGCGTCTATAATTAAAAAAGATCGCGTTCGTTCGAATAATTAAAACTCGCGATTTAAAATTAATGATTACACTACGCGTGAAGTGTCGTACGTAACTCGTAATAAATAATTACCATAAACAATTCTCTAGTCTAGGGTGATTTGCGCGGGAAATCGACTCGAATGACGTTTGGCACGTGTAACACACTGTATCGTCACTATCGTCATATTCGTGATATTTTTTAATTGTTAAGTAAGTTGTTTAGAACACGCGGCTCTTTTATTTTTATATAATTAAAATTCAGCCAAATCGATAGGTATCTACAAAAAAAAAACAACGGGTTCTACTCCGGGAGTGCCGGCAGAAGTGAAAACTTTAACATTAACGTTGTGCATTTTTGATATTATGGAACGGTTAGGTAATAATTTCGCACTTCATTATTGCGCTATCGTACACAAACATGACAATTTAAATTACAATAAAAATTTAAAACTTCAGAACTTTCCATCTGTCTTACGAATTTTCGATCAGGTCACGTGTCCTGACGCGAGTTTAACATTTTTTACCCATCCCAAAAAGTGCACAACGCCGCTAAAGAAGTTTTCACTTCAAAAAAATATAATCTTGCATTTCAAGCGCCTACGGAAAATTCCACAGCCACTGGTAATGATGTTTCTTGATACATCACGTCTGCGGAGTTACACTAATAAATATTAGGCCCAAAAATAAATACTTCTCTCCTGGTAACTAAATTATAATAATAATCAGAATGTAATGGCGTCCTTTTATTGTAGGGTAATTGACACAAAGACCTTCGATTAACTAATATAGACAGCTAATAAAAAGGACAGTCGACAGGTAAAGCTGTTGCTGATGGTGCAATACAAACAGTTCTCAAACTGTTTCAAGTGTGCCATGAATATAGATGTAAGGCCGGTTAAAAACCAATTAAACCAATCCGTTTTAAACCGAAAAAGAAAAACTATTTAAAACGGTTGGTGTTGATGACTATGTTTTTTTATTATAACATCATTTTCTCGATTTTACCGAGGTATTCCGATTATAACGGAGTACCTATAAACCGTGTTAAGATTTTTTAAATGTGTGATATTGATATATTTAGCGGGTAGCAAGTAAAATGGCCGGTATTGTGTTAATGATGTCTTCTAATCTAGTGTGTGTAATATAATATATAAGTTACACGTACAGTATACTTAAGTTTTCGTTTAGTAGGTAATGTAGGTAGGTACTTACTATTGATTTTTATAAACTAATTAAAACGAAACATGACGTCAGGTGACCAAAAATTGCCCATAATGAAGTGCACAGAGCACAGTTCTTTTATTTTTGTGGGTGAGTGTTCAACCGTTTAAATCGATTTATTTGGGGTTTGAAATGGCAACATTTTATTTAAAACGTTTTAAATCGGTTGTTTTACAATTACATCAATAGTCATGAATGAAAGCGAGCGGCCGCCTATCTTCTTCCTCCACAACCCAGCTGCTGGGCTTGTATGCGTACTACTGCTTCTTGGGAAGACTAATTTTATTGTGAGACTACATACCATAACCAAAACACAATACCCCTCGGCAAGACTGGTCGGTAGAATTTCAGCCTACTGACTATATACAACGAAAATCTATGTCACACGCAAAATGAATCTTTATTAGATTATTTTTTCTCTATAAATTATGAAAAAATCGTTTTGCAGTCAATAAATCCCACCCAAATTCAATAGTTTCCAATATATCCGCGTCTTTTTAAGAAAAAATAGTTTACAATTTGACGCGATATTTTACAAACTTACGGTGTTTGCAATTTTCCGGTTACATCTACAAATGACAGCCGGGTATAAAGGCTTAGCGTGATCACTGTGGCACTGATTCTATGCCAAACCAATACCTAGACAGGAAGGATAAAACCTAGGAGTGTATAGGGAAATACACTCCTAGGTTTTATCCTTCCTGTCTAAGTCTAAGTTTCCTAATAACTACAAACTGGGGGTCTCTAATTCAAGAGGAAATAGGTTACTTCTAGACAAGCAAAAAAATATGTAGAAAAAAAAAATACTTCTAGAAGAGGGATAATTTTCCTTAGATATACCTACAGATTTATCAAGTTGTTTTTCATTATAGATAGCGGCATACATAGACTATTTGATGTCAGTCACTATTGCATTTTAATATTTAATAATGAGTTACTGCGCTCCCCTTATCTTAAATCAGGTTAAAGTTCAAGACCACAGTTGCGAGAGAGAGTTGCGAGTGATGTCTTTGTTAAGAACCAATAAAATTGCTTCCTTTATCTAGCCTCACTTAGCGCAAGTGATTATATTGGTTCTTAACAAACACATCGTCGCTACGTATCCTCGCACATCTCTGGTGTAAACACAGCCTAATAAAACTATTGTTAGGAGGACTCATATCAAATTGTAGCACAAAGAATTAAAACATGACCCTCCTTGCTGTCACTGTCAGTGTCAAACTAACACTGTCACGTATGATATCTTAGAATGAGTGTTGTTTATGGTGTGACCGCGGCAGTAACTCGTAGACATTATTTAACTTACTATAATGTACAACAAATAACTTTTATACTACACCTGCTTAGAAAGTACCTTGATACTTTATCAAATTTACGGTAGAAAGTACGTCATTGCATATCGAACAAATATGCGGGGAGAAAACGCATCTGAGCGGGAGAGAAAAGTGTATGAAAATCCATTTCTTACGTGGTTTTTCTTTTTTAATTTTGGGTAAGACTATGCGCCGGTAACCTAAATATCAAAAGCCAAAAAGTTTTTACAGTGAGTTTTTATCTCCAAGTTCGCAAAATGACACTGGCCACTAGCTGTGTGTTGGATGGTGTCGGGCTGGCAGTGCGACCCTGCGGCGGCAGGATAAACAATTTGAAAAAAGAACATGTGAAAATTGCAGACGCCATTGGCGCCATTTCCAATTTGTGTGTTGTTTGAGGATTCAGTTTTAACTGCAACAATTTCAATATAAATTTCAATTAGTAAAGATTTCGTTTTTTATTTTCCTTCTAGGTGTAGTATAAAGCACTATGTATCACTCGAGAGAAACTGCGATTCCCGATCTTGGGTGTTTTAAAGCCCTCGCCTACGGCTCGGGCTTCAAACGACACCCTCGACGGTAATCGGTCACTTTCTCCTCTCGGTGAACAATGTACTAT
>NDFZ01003415.1:0-27874 GCA_002192655.3 Mamestra configurata
TGTTGCTCTAAGTGCACGAAACACATTCCTCGTAGAACGCTGATTTTCGTAATAAAGTTGAATTATTTGTAGGCGTTGTGCCGTGCTTAGTCTTTCCATGATGAAATGTCAAACTATAGTGAATGAAAATATATTAGGTTAGGTTGTCATGACTGACGCTTTATCTGTCAAAAAATGCATAGACAAAAAAGTAACTCCAAATGAATCACCCGTTAAAAGAAATACGTTCATATTTAGGGCGACATTTTATTACAAATGGAGCAATTGCTTGGCAGAATAATTATCAGTAAATACTCACTTCTCCATGTAAAGAATCTTGCGTATTTCCTGGGTGGTTTCTATCGCCCAGGAAGCTGAAAGCTTCATAGGCGCACCAATGTTATTTATATATGTCACCACGACCTGTAATAACATTAATGTTTTTATTTTTCAATATAATTGTAATTTTAGAGTGTATGTTTATAGTCAATAGTTTTCTCTGTCTACGATCCAGTGTGGCCGGCTAAATACACTGAAGTGTAGTTTAAATTAAAGGCATTAACATAATAATAAACATACCTGATTCTGTGATACGGCTTTTCTTTTCACGCGACCTTTCCCGCCTATAGTCAGTTATTGGAATGTTCATTTCCCGGTTTATGTTTCTCCACGCATCTTCTCTTAGTCCCCTGTTGGTATAATCAGGACATAGCGCATCCCAAAGTAGTCTATATTTGCCATATAATTGTATTTATTTGAGACACTGTTCTTTATTCATGGTGTTCTTCGAAGAAGCGAGGCAAAACACAACCGTCTTGAGTGCGCGCGGCAAAGTTACTGAGGCGCTTTGGAGCATGGACAAAAACCGGCAATGTTTGGCTCGGGCCGCGGCTCGCTCGGGCGAGGCAGCGCGTGGGTTTGCCTCGGGCGAGGCTCGTCTTGACCGACCGAGGATTTGCCTCACGTGGCTGCCTCACGAGGCTGCTCGCTCAGTCAGTACGCGGCTAATAAAGCAGAGTTGTTTACGGCAACATCAATTACCCACATAAAAATGGGCATGTACCACTTTTTGCCTCTTATAGAAATCCGGTAAACTCCAACATTAGCATCAAGTCTATTTACTCCACCCATAAATCTATTGTACTGATGTACAACGTTTGGCTGATCAATATCAATTTTCTGTATGGCAGCAACTGAATATCGGCTTGCCTTTTGGATAGGGTGTACTCCAAATTCATTTGACAACAGTGTAACTACGTTGTTGTCATTCCAGCGTACGGCGCAAATATTATCATTTGCATCCAACCTATAATCATAAGATCCTCTTGGCTGCTTTTTGCAAGATTTGACTTCAATTAGTGGACATTTGTCTACTCTATTTTGACGAGCAGTTCCAGTAACTTTTACGTTGTTATCTTGCAAAGTACTCAGTAATCCAGGGGATGTAAAAAAATTGTCACAATATACAGAAAACTGTGTTTCTGGGTATTCCTTCTTTACCATGTTCGTCAATTTAGTTACAACATGTTCCCCTAGGCCAGTATCTCGCGCTTCAGATCGTCCTTCATACTTCCACTTGTAAGCAGTACCCTAAACGAGTTGCTGCAACCCATGCTTTGAATCCGAAATGGATCGGTTTGCCATGATTATGCTGTTTGCATCCATGACGTCCGTAATAGGGTATCATCGACTCGTCTATACTCATATTTTTCTCGATGGGAGCATATGTCAGAAACTTTTCGTTCATGATGTTGAACAATGGACGAATTTTCGCCATTTTATCACCAGTGGGTAGGTTGTTATTATCAGCAACATGCAAATATCTAAATATTTCTTCAAAACGATTACGTTTCATAGATTTGGCCACCAAAACATTGTGGGTATCTTCATTTGTCTCCCAATACATACGTCGTCTTGGTAAAGGCGCGTAACCGCTAAGAATTATAATACCCAGAAAACAGTACATCTCATCACCCGAAAGACAAAAACTATAATTATGTTTTTCAACAGCATACATTACTGTATGCCTTATAATATACCTTATGACATCTTCGTTCAAAAATAATTCGAAGAATTCTATTGGTTCACTTTCTTTGGTAAGTGTGAGTACAGGGGGCCAACCACAAGCTCTTATAACAGTATTATTATAATTTTACTTTGACTTTTCCTACCATGAAGTCCTTTAAGCAAGCTTATAAGCCATTAAGGAACAATATTATTTTCTTAGCGGTTTTGGTGACGTCACCTCATAATAGTTCATTCAATTCGTACCACGACGTGACTTTTGACAGTTAGCAGTATTGTTTTTATGTCAAATTTAGCAATGATAAAAAAGTTCCATAATCTCGGCGGAAGTATTATTGTTTTGCAAATTTATATGAAATTAAACATTTTCGTGTCTTATAAAGTAAGTAAAATGTATTTATTTACCGAATAAATTGTGTATCTAAAGGTTTTCGTACATTGGTATGTAATTTCTTGTTTGATTCTAGATGGCTAATGCATACGAAATATTTGAGTTTTTGGAAGCTGATGACGCAGAAGCCAAGCGTATAAAAAAGCGGCGTCGTATGCAGCTACGTAAGGAATGCGACCCCTTCAATGAATTAGATCAAGCGGAGTTTGTTAAGCGTTACAGACTCACAAAAGATCTTGCACATAACCTGTGCGATGAGTTGAGGCCAATGCTGAAGAATCCTACAAAATCTACAGACTTGTCTGTAGAGACGAAGGTAAATTAAACCCTTTTTTTCAACCACTGATAACAATAAAGCAATAAGTGCTATTTACCACTTTTATGTATCTATACATACTAAGTTATATTACTTTTTTTTAGGTGTTAATTGCATTATCATTTTATGCAACTGGTTCATACCAACGTCCAGTAGGCAGTAATGAGGGTCATTTTGTGGCTCAGCAGACTGTTTCCTCGGTTATCGCACAGGTTACTGCATGTCTTAACTCACTGCAGATGAGGCGGAAATACATAAAATTTCCAATAAATGATCAAGAACGCAACAGAATTAAAATGAAGTATTTATCTTTTCTAATGTTGTTTAGCAGCAGAATGCCTATTTTGCAAAGTGATAAAAATAATTCATTAATTGCAGATTTTACACTAAGTTTCGAATTCCTGGGGTTCTTGGTTGTATAGATTGTACCCAAGTAGCTATAGTACGCCCAGTAGTACATGAGGAGCGCTACTTCTGTCGCAAGCATTACCATTCCTTGAATGTTCAATTGGTAAGTGTTGATTAAGTATCCAGTTGAAGTTAAGCCAATATTACAGTATTGAAAATAACGAATATGTTTAAAGAAAAACAAAAAAAGATCTTTATTCACTTATTTTACATGTGAGCATGTATACTATTCTTAATTTAAACTATAAATATGGTACTTTACAGTCTTTCCAATATTAATCTAAATATTTTCAGGTTTGTGATGCAGACATGGAAATAATAAGTGTAGATGCAAGTCATGGTGGTGCAACTCATGATTCTTTTATATGGGGTATTCATCCACTAAGATCGCTCTAAGATTGATATCTTACCATCCTGACTTAATAATATTATTCCAGTAATGTTTACTTACCGAATTATTCTTGTAAATTTCTTAAAAATCATAGGCATAATATTGCTTTACTGGATTATTAAACGTGTTTTTTCGTTACAGAGAGAGATTGTAACGTTCAGTTACAGACTTCTTATAGTAAAATTTTAAATAACCATAAAAGGGTAAAGTAGTGTAACCCGTATTTTATAGAAAATTTTTGGTAGTCATATTATTGTAATCTTTGAATACCGATTATGTAAAATAAATTTGTCGTCGGTATCTCCGAGGAATAATTAAAGGAAACTCACAAAAATTATTAAAATTGTAACGTTTATTGGGAACAAAGTTATCATAGAGATCATAAATTACAATCAGTAAAAGTATAAAAAAGTAGCCAAGCAAAAAAAATTAATAACTAATCGGTATTGTCAGTTGCATCATCAGTATCATCGCGATGATCACTATTTTCTACAGAAATTAAGGATTCATAAAATGCGTGGTAATACCGTGGAATCGCTCCATTATTGCACAAAGACAGTAAATCTGTATGCAACGCCTTGCTTATAGGAAGAGGTTGATGATAAGCACGTGCCAATACAGTATCTTCTATCAAAGCATCTTTCTAGGTTTTCGCCCACGTCGTTTGGTTTGAAATGAATTTTAAATATTTAATTCAGAATATGCATCATCAAAATCATATTTGAAGAAAACCTTGTCCTGTTGGGATGATGATACATGAATTTCCATTACATCAGACCAGCGTATCGTATTCCCATCTATATCACGACGCCAATTTAAAGGATTTACCAATTTTTTAATGTCTAAAATATCTGTTTGCTCCAATTCTATCATAGTACATTTTTCTCCCGAGACTTAAGAGTTTAGAATTATATTATATATTTGATCAGGTGTGTAAATAGACTTATTTCTCATGTTCCTTTCAATACAGGCATGCATCGAGTCTCCCTCGTTCTGGCTATGTCCAGTCTCGAAAAATTTGTGCGTTATAGATAAATTTAAAGATTTTGCTGCATATGCATATAAAGCAAAAATGTATCTGTTTTTATTTTGGCCATAACAACCATCTGAATAAAAATATATCTTGTTAACACCTCGCTCCTGTTCACTCTTCAAAAATTGCAACAAACAACTCCCAATTTCTATGCAGCCTCGTTTTGCGATTTGGTAATGCCACACGTAGCAATACCCTTTTTTACGTAGAGCGTCAAAAATAGTAAAATTGTACACAGGGTACTTGCGTTTATAATGAAAAATGCCTACAGCAGACTGGAATATTTAACACTTTTTGCAGGTCGAAGATAGCAATCGTGCTGTCGTTTTTGACAATTGTAATTTTTTCTTCATGTTTAATTTGCCGAATTCTCTCTTTTCTGTTTAAATGATGTCTACAGCTTTCTTCTAAAGACTCTTTCTCTGTTGGACTGGCTTGCTCACATACAAAACATGCAGAACATTGATCTTTTTTATGCTTAAAAAATGAGTAGTTAAATTTTGTATTAAAAATGGTTTCATATTGACGTTTTGTCGCCATCGTAACTTCAACATAATTTTGCTGTGGAAACCACTCAGTGTACAAACGATACATTTTTGATATGTTGAGATCTTGTGACAAATATTGTCGAGTCGAGCTTTTTCTTGTATAATGAGACTCTACTTTAGGAAATAATGAAATATGCTTCTCAATACTCGATTCCGTGCTGGAGCTCATTTTTCGAGGTCTATTGGTGTGCTTACCTCTTAAGTCTGTAATCCCTTCGTCTGATTTAAATTTTTCTATTGCTGTATATACCATTTGTTCATTAATTTTTAAAGTATTTAGGAAAAATTTATTACAAACAAGAATCTCTACATTATTTAAAGAAAAAAAAAAAAATTATAGTCTGTGTGCGATTATTTTTGCGTTCTAGAGTCATTCGTTTGATATTTTCGGTCTTGGTATGTTTAATAATATACATCCATTGGCGTTCTCGATCAGAAAGCTTATAAAATTTATCAAATAAGTCTTGCCTCTCTGAAGCGGTAAATTTGCTGCCACAGTTCATTTTACATGAATACACAGGACCCATGACCTTTTGTGGACAACCTTCGTAAGCCTGACCAGAATTTTTAAGTAATTTATTTTTTTTGCTAGACCACTGGTCTTCATTAATTGCACGTTTTCTGGTCTTTTTTTTTTTCATTTTGTGAAGTGGAAGGTTCTTCTGAATTACTTGGCTCAAATTCTAATGAATGTCGTGTTAATTCAGATCTAAAATTGGAATGCTCATTTTGAGAACTGTCGGTTAGTGTGATATCAACAGACATGTTGAGGTCAGTTTGATTAACTTCGGGGGAGCTTTCAGGTTGCAATGTTTCATCGAATTCTCCACTTGACAGATTATCGGCTAAAGGATAACTAGGTACTAAACTTAAATTTGTAAATTGCTTTTCTTTATTGTACTGGACAGCATCAATTGTAGAACTATGTTCTAGACATGCGCAAAACAGTGCTTTTGAATGTAATGTAATATGGCATTACATTTCATAACGCGTAATATTACTTTAGAACATCACTTCGAACATCACCTGCGATGTTGCGCCATGCGACGGCCAACCATTCCACCAACACTTCTGTGATGTATGTACTGGTGGTATGTTAGGATCTCATATCACTAAATAGACATGAGATAGCGAATTATATTACAATGCGATATCGAATTATTGACATGCGTTACGACATGAAACCGATAGGAATATATGTATCACAATTATTCACGTCGTTATTTATTACACAAGATAAACTTTAAATAACAAAGTTGATCTTCCTTCATACTTCAACCTTACGGGATAATTAATTAAATTTGCTTTTAATAGAAGGTTTTCCAGGCTTAGGACTGGCAATATTCATGAATTTAGATATTTTTTTATTTATTAAGGATGGTTTACCAATGACAATGAATATTGGCGTATTTAAAAATCAACTTTATGTACAATGATTGTTATTACAAATTTTTTTTGTTTCTTTTTTTGTTTTTTTGTTATTTTGTTGTTTTTTTTAATTTCCCTTTTTTAATTACTGCTTATAAATACTAATTGCGATAATTTTTTCGTCTTGAGGCGAGTCCGTCTTTCATTTAAAATTAGTCCCGCTTTAGAAAAAACTCTCGCATGGCACGGACGTAGCCGTGATGTTTAGGCGTTTCAGCATATATTTATATAGTCGTGGATATACGCCTTTACGTTCGCTCCACCAAAGCAGTGGATTTTCTGTTCTTTTAATGAGCGGTTCTTGTATATATTTATCAAATTCGACTATACCAGCTGCAGTCGGATTTTGGGGAACGAGACAAGCTATTTCGGCGTCAAATTCATCCCAAATAGAGCCAGATTCAGGAGGCTGTGAAGATGTCGACTGTGGAACTGGTAACTCTGGTGTCTCATGGGTTCGGTCTGCGCCAATTCTCAATTTTAGAGCTGATGCAGCTCTATCAAAGTTGCGAGGATCATTAAACCCGCTTTTCTTGAATCTGGGATCTAATATTGTGGCCTCGCAATGAATTACATTGTGTTCCACTTCGCCAAATCGTGAAATCATTTGTGATTTTAAGGAATTAAGTAGGCTTTCAATTTTGTTGTTGTTGGTGGAGTATTTATTAAGTGTCCTGTTGATTAATTTACAATAAACTATGTATTTTGAAGAAGACACATATTCTTCGCCACTTATTTCTACAGTGACATCGTAAAATGTTTTTAAAACTTCAGTCGCTTTTTGAATCACAGACCAGTCCTCTTGCGTTAAATTCAACTCTGGCCGCATTATTGCTAGCGTGGCTATTAAAGGATCTTTTACTCTCAGAATCCGCATGAGCATGTCGTACGTAGAATTCCAACGTGTTGCTACGTCCTGCTTTAGTTTTAATGGCGAGATATTCATTTGTTCTTCGATCTCCATTAATTTCTTTTTTGCTGGAATAGATCGGTGAAAATACTCGACGATTGCCTTAACCCTATTGACGGTGTCGGATATTTCAGCTATGCTGGACTGAACTACCAAGTTGATGGTGTGCGCATAACAAGGTATTGAGCGCCAGCCGCCTAACCGAACAGCATTTAAAATATTTGCGGCATTGTCGCTGACTATTGCATTTACGTACCCGTGTATGTTCCACTCGATAAATTTTGCTTGCAAGAAGTCTTTCAGATTCACACTAGTATGCCTTTCTTGGAATTCGATGCAACCAATCATTACTGTGCATACCTTGTGCGTGTCAGTGTCAATAAAGTGCGCAGTGATGGCAATGTACCCGTCGTTCACTATAGACGTCCAAGCGTCAGTTGTTATTGAAACAGCTACCGCTTTTGCTATTTGTTTTTTAGCAGCTTCCAATATTTTGTTATATACTTTTGGAAGCAAACTTTCAGAAAGAGTTTTTCGGGTTGGCAAGGTATACCCGGGATTCAACATTTCTACAAACTTCCGGAACTCAACTTCATCAACCATTCGAAGCGCGTGGTACCCTTTGGCAATCATTCTAACTAATTGTTCGTCAAGCTGTTGCATTCGATTCCTAGGAAGAGTTTTTTTTTATTGTATGTAGTCTGCCATAGTAGGAGCTGTCGGTAAACTTGGTTTATTACCTAATCTCATTGGTACTGACAATGATAACTCACTGGCGGCAGTCTCAACTTGTGTTGCATTTGCACTGCTTGAAGGACCCGGCTCTGAATCCATATCAACATTGTCGGTACGACGCTCGGGTGCAACTGTTACAGACTGTCTACTGCTGTTAATTCCTATCGTAGGATGGATCGATTTCATATGACGGCTCAGGCTTCCTATTGAGCTCGAAGAAATAGCCAATATACGCGAGCAATAACCACATTTCGCCTTTTTGCTAGGCACAACTTCTTCGAAGTGATTCCAAAGAGGACTTATTTTTCTTTTAGTTGCCATTATCCCTAATAAACCAGCAACCTACCTAATATATATGTACACACACTTGATTTTTTGTTAATATTTATTTACAGTTTAAAATCACTATTGATGTTTATTTACACTTGACTCACTCAGTATTTATAAGTAGGTACCTATTTTACCAAGAATTTATATCTAATATTTTGTCTGCGTTTGTTTAAATGTTGACAGTCTTCACCGCACAAAACGTAAACAAACTGTTTTAAAATACTAGCGAACGAAAGTTCTAAGTGAATATCACTACAACATCAACTCAACGTTCGATAACACAAAATTGAGACCTTAATTCAAAATTAAACCCTTAGTTCAAAACATCAAAACACGATAACCATACCATAAAGTCACCTGAAAGTTCGACTGATAATTAAATCACAACAATACTTTTTGGCGCGAGAAATAAGATTTAAAACATAGCATAGCACTATTGCAGGCATTAGGAACGAGCGGTGCCAAATAAATTTAAACCTTATTGCGTGAGCAATACTATCAAAGTTGCATTGGAAATCGGGCGTCCCCAGAGTCTAAAGTCCGGTGCGGTCAGACTTCGAGTCAGCGCCTCGGCGCCTCGGCGGCGCGGCGGCGGCGTGCGAGAATGAGAGGGAACAACTGTGCTGTGTGTGCAATGCGTAGGCATAGTTCGAACCCTGCCGAATAGGGCCGAACGGACAACGAAATCAACCGATGTGCGCCGCGCCGCACGCCGGCCAGTCAGTACATTGCGCTATGGTAATGTAATGTGATGTGTGATGTGTCATGCTTAATTTGGTCGAGTAATAAGTAATGTCATATTACTCGGTCGGGTAATATTACGCGTAATGTATCAATTGCATTACTTACACATGTCTACTATGTTCATTATTTATTTTATAAATGGTGGTAGAAGAAGCGATGAAATCGCTGTTTGTTAAAAGTAGCGATAAATTAGATATAGTAGAGGGAGTATCAATTACTTTTGAGGTGTTCAAAATTCTGTCTATGCATTGGGAATCTCCGCTATAACCCGAAAACGTACTTGATGGGCTATTGACTGCAATCCTTTCTGGACTTGGAACATATTCTGAACAATCTGGAGAAAAATCAGCGTCACTCACATCTCTATCACAATCAGCGTATTTTTTCTTTGGTAGATCTGAAATCAAAATAATATTATTGAATAAATAATAGCCAAAAATTCTAAACTCAAACTCAAAAGATTTTGGAAAAAAAATACACTAAGTATAAAAGAGTTGGGAACTTGGGAGCAAACAGATATTATAAAAATAAAAAAGAAATAGTAAACCCTTTAAACCAATTTAAAGGGTTTACTATTTCTTTTTTATTTTTCGTCGCGATAATGATAAGAATACTATGCGCTGGTGTGATGTAATTTAAATTTATGTATCACAACAGGACAAGATTTTCTTAAAATACTTATACCTATGTACAGATATTAGTAAGAATTTTCAAAATTCGTACATACCTCGTAAGTTATAATCAGTTATTGTCTTGATGGACAGTGATTCTACAGATTTGCTCTCTTGCACGATAGTAGCACAGCTGTTCCTATTTGAAGTAAGTCCAGAACCTGAAAACACATTAGCTATAAGTTAGTTTGGCGCAGTGGTTAAGCAAATGGCTTCTGCGCTGCGTGTCGCGGGTTCGATTCCCGCACGAAACTAATATTTGTATGACCTACAGATAGTTGTTCCAGGTCTGGCTGTTTGTGTATATGAGTTTGTAAAAGCAGCGGTACAAATTAAATTCCTAGTGTGGGGCAACGTTTTAAAAAAAGATATAAACTTAACTATGTAATAGCATCCCGTTTTTTCCCTGAAAGGGTAAAGTGGAACAGTACGAGTTTCACACCAAATTCTCGCCAGGTATGTTTGGTTTAGGGGGGACCCTACTGTCACAATAATGTGTACAATTCCTGGCTTCGGGCAAATACTGAGATTATTTCAAAAAGTCAAATATTGTTTTATCCCACCCGGGAATTGAACCCGAGACCTCTTGCACATAGTAGTACAAATTGCTAGCACAACTGCTTTCTGCAATCTTGCTGTGTGCGAGATTCGAACACGCAACACGCAGGGCAGTAGTCAAATCACTGAGTCGTGGGCTAAAATGTTCATCAAAACATAATACATACCTATCTATCCTTTAATCAAAATTAATACCGCTACAAATGCCAACGAATGTACATAATAATAAACTAAATACAATGTTAATGTAATTAAATAATATTTCGATACTTACTTGTTGCAACCTGATCGTCAGTATTGTCAATCATCAACAACATTCTTCTTACTCGAGGGTTTTTTAAAGTACGATCTTGTTTAGATGCCATAACACTTATTTTCTTTAGATAATAAAATGAAATTATTTGTCAACACGATATAAGACGCTAAACTTTGCAACAGAAATCACGCACAATAGCTTATTACATTAATATCGTCATGTCACTTTAAAACAGCAAATGCAACTTACTCTCGTGATTCACGTTAACAAACTATTAGTGCGTGTGCTATGATCTGTCGCAGTTTATTTCCGTGTTAAGAAAGAGAAGCAGTGACCATCGCGGACGCCGCATATTAGTATTAGTGTGCGTAATATGCGTTACATGTAGAAACGCGTCCTTGAGTCGCCGAGCGCGAGCAAGTTGCCGCCAATACGTATAGTAGGTTTACATTTATGTCCCGGATGATAACTGTTACAGTGCATTACCGAAAATGTCTACCACAAAATTTACGATAATAAACCTGTAATCGCGTTAACCAGAAATTTAGCTGAAATATTTTACAGTAATATTACTTTACCGAAATGTAGCCACAGAATTTAATTTGTAATAACGTATTTCATTATTTTTCTAGTAAATAAAAAATGAAAAATTTCCAAAGAACAAAAGTGTTTTCATTATAAGGAAAACCGTTGGAAATTATCGCAGAAAAAAATTGGAAAAAATTGCATAAGTGTATCCCGACCCATAGATACCGAAAATGGTATAACAGTAAAAAGTCAGTAATAGTATAATACAGGTTTATTCCTTGGGGGCGTCGATATATATAAGTAATTTTATACAAGCTTTCCCTAGTTTAGGGTCAGAAGCCCGTGTGTGATTATCCAAGGTAACATTATCATTAAAAAAAAACAATTATTAAAAAAAACAAAAAACCCGACGGCGTACCGAAACAACTGAAAAGAAAAAAACAAGTTTATTTAAAATGTAGACCTATTCAACTATACAAAATAATGGTCCCCGACTGTTAAAGTTGCTATTAACAGAAGTTGACTGCTATATTTGTTTACTTTGGGTACGCAGTCGGGTTTTTTGTTTTTTTTTAATAATTGATTTTTATTTTGGTCTTTTTAGTTAGGTTGTGGTTTAATTATTTTTTATTTTATTTTCCTGTAGGAATTTCGGGATAAAATGTATCCTATTATAATACCGTGATCAAGACGAATCTAACGATACCTCATATGTACATCAAAATCCATCAAGCCGTTTAGGCTACAGGAGGCCACAAAGAAACAGACATACATACATACACTCGAAATACATTACCCTCCTCCGTTGGCAGTCGGGTAAAAAGGAGAGACGGTTGGGTTTCTGGCAGTAGCACAGTCGGTCAGAGGCAGAGAAATCATTTACATTAATATTATTACAAAGAAAAATTCATTAATTTAATTTACACATATATTTGTTGAACTATTACAATCACAATAATTTTAATCAGATATAAAATGAGATAAATAAGTTCCAGCAGAATTTTCTGTAGATATTGATGGCAGATTTTCATCTAATGGAGCAGGAGCTTGGACTGTAGGAGATATCGATGGCTGCTCTGTACCAGTTGAGTCTTGTGATTGACGAGATGAATCCAAAACGGTCGATGCCGATGGTGGAATTTCTGTGTATTGTAACATAATTGGTGTTGAGGCCGATGACGAANCTACCACAAAATTTACGATAATAAACCTGTAATCGCGTTAACCAGAAATTTAGCTGAAATATTTTACAGTAATATTACTTTACCGAAATGTAGCCACAGAATTTAATTTGTAATAACGTATTTCATTATTTTTCTAGTAAATAAAAAATGAAAAATTTCCAAAGAACAAAAGTGTTTTCATTATAAGGAAACCCGTTGGAAATTATCGCAGAAAAAAATTGGAAAAAATTGCATAAGTGTATCCCGACCCATAGATACCGAAAATGGTATAACAGTAAAAAGTCAGTAATAGTATAATACAGGTTTATTCCTTGGGGGCGTCGATATATATAAGTAATTTTATACAAGCTTTCCCTAGTTTAGGGTCAGAAGCCCGTGTGTGATTATCCAAGGTAACATTATCATTAAAAAAAAACAATTATTAAAAAAAACAAAAAACCCGACGGCGTACCGAAACAACTGAAAAGAAAAAAACAAGTTTATTTAAAATGTAGACCTATTCAACTATACAAAATAATGGTCCCCGACTGTTAAAGTTGCTATTAACAGAAGTTGACTGCTATATTTGTTTACTTTGGGTACGCAGTCGGGTTTTTTGTTTTTTTTTAATAATTGATTTTTATTTTGGTCTTTTTAGTTAGGTTGTGGTTTAATTATTTTTTATTTTATTTTCCTGTAGGAATTTCGGGATAAAATGTATCCTATTATAATACCGTGATCAAGACGAATCTAACGATACCTCATATGTACATCAAAATCCATCAAGCCGTTTAGGCTACAGGAGGCCACAAAGAAACAGACATACATACATACACTCGAAATACATTACCCTCCTCCGTTGGCAGTCGGGTAAAAAGGAGAGACGGTTGGGTTTCTGGCAGTAGCACAGTCGGTCAGAGGCAGAGAAATCATTTACATTAATATTATTACAAAGAAAAATTCATTAATTTAATTTACACATATATTTGTTGAACTATTACAATCACAATAATTTTAATCAGATATAAAATGAGATAAATAAGTTCCAGCAGAATTTTCTGTAGATATTGATGGCAGATTTTCATCTAATGGAGCAGGAGCTTGGACTGTAGGAGATATCGATGGCTGCTCTGTACCAGTTGAGTCTTGTGATTGACGAGATGAATCCAAAACGGTCGATGCCGATGGTGGAATTTCTGTGTATTGTAACATAATTGGTGTTGAGGCCGATGACGAAGGTGTTGATTCATTAATCACAATCGGTGATGAGGCCGATGACGACGGTGTCGATTCATTATACATCTGTTCGAATTCCAGTTCCTGTACAACTGCAAACAGTCGTCCCTTTGCGACATGTTGGTAATATGGAGAAAATGTTTTCACTGTACTCGACAGACCATTGAAAAAATCATCTATAGGGTGTGATTTATATTCATTTTGCTTCTTTGTGTTATTTTCAAGAATATACTTCATCAAGGTATCGGATGAGGATTGTTTGTGTGAAACTGTACGACGTTTACTGACTTTAGCACTGCTACGGTTACTACTTTGACCACTCTGTTGTGTTGNACCGTGATCAAGACGAATCTAACGATACCTCATATGTACATCAAAATCCATCAAGCCGTTTAGGCTACAGGAGGCCACAAAGAAACAGACATACATACATACACTCGAAATACATTACCCTCCTCCGTTGGCAGTCGGGTAAAAAGGAGAGACGGTTGGGTTTCTGGCAGTAGCACAGTCGGTCAGAGGCAGAGAAATCATTTACATTAATATTATTTCAAAGAAAAATTCATTAATTTAATTTACACATATATTTGTTGAACTATTACAATCACAATAATTTTAATCAGATATAAAATGAGATAAATAAGTTCCAGCAGAATTTTCTGTAGATATTGATGGCAGATTTTCATCTAATGGAGCAGGAGCTTGGACTGTAGGAGATATCGATGGCTGCTCTGTACCAGTTGAGTCTTGTGATTGACGAGATGAATCCAAAACGGTCGATGCCGATGGTGGAATTTCTGTGTATTGTAACATAATTGGTGTTGAGGCCGATGACGACGGTGTCGATTCATTATACATCTGTTCGAATTCCAGTTCCTGTACAACTGCAAACAGTCGTCCCTTTGCGACATGTTGGTAATATGGAGAAAATGTTTTCACTGTACTCGACAGACCATTGAAAAAATCATCTATAGGGTGTGATTTATATTCATTTTGCTTCTTTGTGTTATTTTCAAGAATATACTTCATCAAGGTATCGGATGAGGATTGTTTGTGTGAAACTGTACGACGTTTACTGACTTTAGCACTGCTACGGTTACTACTTTGACCACTCTGTTGTGTTGTAAATTGATCAATCCTTTGTACTTCTGTGGCCCTGTCTCCTATAACCCTTTGTTCGCTGTCTGTGTCTTCTTCGTTTCTTATCTCTTGCATGGATTGATTATTGTATGTCCCTGTCTCCTGTGACTCTTGCTCTTGTTGTATCTACGGTTCATTTGTGTCTGCGTCGTCGTCATCGATGTTGGATCTCGTTTTACGATCTTGAATGTAGGGTAGCAAAAATTACATACTTATATTTCTTTATAACGGTAGAACTTTGCCCACTTTTTGTTTTTCTATTGTTTAGTGACCTTTTGAATTGATCTCTAATATTTGACCATCTTTTTTTGCAATTCACATCTGTAACAAATAATAATAATGCAATATTTTTGTGTTTCAGGTTTTTGACTACCGGGGATTCGTTTAAAACGATTTCATTGAATTATCGGGTTGGTCACTCAACTGTAGTTCAAATCATAAAGGAAACATGTCAAACTATAGTCAACAGATTAATAAATGAAGTAATGCCACAGCCAAATGAAGAGACATGGAAAAGTATTGCTCATGAATTCCAAAGCCTATGGAAATTTCCAAACTGTATAGGGGCGTTGGATGGAAAAAACGTTACTATTGAGGCACCAGCTAACAGTGGATCTGTATACTTCAATTACAAGAAAACGTATTCCATTGTATTGTTGGCATTGGTGGATGCTCATTACAATTTTATTTTCATCGATGTTGGGTCCTACGGCCAGAATAGCGACGGTGGTATATTTGCAAATAGTTCTTTGAGACAACGATTGAATAACAATTCACTAAATATACCCATCGGAAAACATTTGCCCAAAATTGTCATAGTTGGCGATGAAGCCTTTCCTTTAAAAACTTATTTAATGCGACCATATCCACGTGATCAGGCCGCTATAAATAGTGCTAATGCATATTTCAATCAGAGATTGACGCTGGCTAGACGACTAGTTGAAAATGCCTTTGGCATATTGACACAAAAATTCAGAATTTATTCTAGAAGAATCAAATCTAAACCAGAAAATGTGGATTACATTATTTTAAGTACTTGTGTACTCCATAATTTTTTACGACAAAGAAACGACATTGGATATTTAAGGCAAGATTCAACAGCTGCAACAGACAATTCGTTAAGACCATTGCTCGCTCATGTTGGGAGGCCTTCTAATAATTCTTTTGAGGTTAGAGAAATCTCTAAAAATTATTTTGTCTCTGAACGTAATAACGAAATAATGTAATACTCAAAACGTAAATAAACGCATTAAGTAATCATAATCTGTGCGCGTTAAGTTGAGACAGCGCTTTAAGCGGTCTATGCAGCGGGCATTGAGCGCAAATCTCAACTTGTCGCGTATGGCTAATAGATAATTTACTAAGGTTGATTAATAAAGTACAATACAATGTATCTGCTTACCAGTTTGTTTGGATTTCTTCGCTTATTTTGACCCACAATGAAGACTTATAATTCTGTGGCCATAGGTCAGAATATGATAAATACAAATTCATTACTTTACAGGACAAGCAATTAAATTATTGAGAAATCTTCTCTCTCTCATATTTTAATAGTGCCTCTATTAAAATATGAGATACTCAATATATGAAAAAAAAAACTTTTAAAATTAAGAAAATGTATTACTTATTTGTAAAAATACTAAAAAAATATTGTGGAATGCGTAGTATTCATGCATTTAAAAAAAAACGAGAATGGTTGCACTTATCACAGTGTGATCAAAAGAGTAAGGTAGTTATCGTGTTATGATCTTAAATGAAAAAAATATATTTGAGACAAATACTTTATTTATATTGAAAATACAACAAAACGACAATGCAGTTTATTTTGCATATAGCATTACGCTCATATCAGCATTAAAAAACAAGAGAATAAACTTAATTATAGAATAATTTCTATTCAGAATTGGAATCATAATCACTAATATGTGATGTGTCCACTGCGGCGTTGTCAGACTTTATAACATTCTTATAGAAATCATGGTACACTGGATCAATGTACTGTAATAAAGACAGAATATCCTTATGTTTTTCTTTACTTATTAATAATGGCTGAGTGTAAGCCTTATTAACATCCATCACTGGCTGATTATTTCGACTGGCCCTGGTTTTCCTCTTCATGTCACATATTTTAAACTCGTCTTCCACTCGCAGTGAATACTTAAAAGAAAAGCAACAGGGATGTTCTTTCTCTACACGTATCCAAAATATATTACGCCACAGAAATGGCTCGTTATTCTGATCTTTGGTCTTCTTTATAAGCGACTGTTTTAAAAGGCTTGAAAATACGAAAATGTCGTCTTGTGACAATTCTATCACAGTGCATTTACTGCTGACCATTCTCACAAGCATGTAACAGTCATTTGGAATTGAAATTTTTCCATTATACTTCTTCTTGGCACGCTCGATTGAGGCATGGTCAGCATCACACTCTAAATGTGTGTGACCAGGAACTAGAAACTTATGATCTATAGTCTTCAACCAACTTTCTGCGTAAATATGTAGTTGTATACAACAGGTAATGTATTGTTGCGGGTTTGCCTGGGACATGTATCTGAATAAATAATAACGTGCTCTGTTTCTTCGGGCATACTCGTTATGAACATTTTTAGGCAAGATGCCACTTCGTCAGCACCACGTTGCGCGATAGCTTCATGCCACATGAAGCAAGTAGTTTTCCCAGTGTTACAATTTCTGACTGTAAAATTAAAAGTCCACAGCTTTCTTTTGTAAAATGCTACACTGGTATTTAAGTATGGTGTGGCGAGACACTGCTGTAAATCACACACAGCGACAACGATAGCATTCCCTGTTGACTTGGCACGTTGTTTATCGAAAGATTCACATTCGTTATGGAAATTTGCTTTATCCTGATGAGAGACATGTTCGTCATGTAGTTTCGTTTTGTCAGTGTCATTTATTGTAATTTTTATTTTTGCTGCAAATGTATCACAAGTATGGCAAGTATCATTATGTGGCTTTTTAAATTTTAAATTGAATGTCTTAAAAATATTACTGTAAGTAGAAAGGATGTTTTTGTACATAAGTTGTCAATGGCGTGTTGTTCTAGGTATAAGTTATACATTTTTTGTAAATTTAAACCAGTCTCCAGGTATTTTTTCGCAGTTGTCGTCTTGAATAGTGGCTTTCATATGCAGGGAAACTAGAAATATGATTACGCACATATTCTATTGCTTCATCTGAATGTTTAATTTTTGGCTCATGCCTGCCTCTTTCATCCCGTCCAATTATACCTGTAGCTGACTTTTTCGTCTTGTCAATTATGCCATTCACAAAACCACGATTCTCACCATACACTTTAAGAAAACAGTTTTGACAAACTTTTACTTTCCTTCATTTTGAATAGAGTACTCTACAGATACTTCTCTTTTCTTTTTGTTTTCAACCTGTTTAACTCTTATTGGCTGTGTCAATAGTATGTGATTACTCAAATGTAAACGTTGCATATCCCTAGTTTCCATAGCGCGATAATCCGTAAAAATTCTTTGTAATTGTGCATTTGTAAATTTAGTTTTACATTTTAATCTGCATTCTTTTAGTACACCTACAGATTTACCCAATATTTTTTTCCCAGCTTGGTTTATGTATTCTTTCCCCTTTTTTATTTTTTCTGTTCTTTCCTTACGGAGTTTTCTTTGCATCATTCCGACACCACGCTTCCTTTTTCGTGTAACATAATCCTGCGTTTGGGAAACCAATGCTGGGACAGCAATGCTTCCAGTATTTCTAGGGGTAGATGTCCTGCTAGATGACGATGATGCCACGTGTTCATCATGGAATCCTGTACATCGTCATCGGAACTAAAATCTTCGCCGAGAGAAGTACGATCAGAAGAACTATAAGTTCGTATACCTGACGGGCCGGGCAGTGATTGCAAAATATCCTGCTGAGCTACTGGAGTACCTGACGGGCCGGGCAGAGATTGTAAAATATCCTGATCAGCTAATGGAGTACCTGACGGGCCGTGCAGAGGTTGCAAGATATCCTGATCAGCTAATGGACTACGTTCTCTCACACTTTGTTTCACAGCTAAATCATTAAATGAAAAAAATAAAACAACTAGGTTAGGTAAATTAGGTTATCTACTTAAGTTAACGGTCATTATGTTTTGTTAAAAGTTCTTTTAATATAAGTAAAACGTACTAGGCAGAAGCAGACATATCAGTTATAACAATATTGCTCACTAAAATGCCTACTTACTCTCGCTATGAACACTTCTACACGCTTTTAATAAAATAACAATAAAAATGATGAAATTACATACCTCTGAATCTTCTTGCCTCATAGCTAACTCCAACAACTTCTTACAGCGAGCACTCATCATTCAAATCGTTATTATAAACTAATAATGTTCCTTTACCGGCAAAATATTCGAAAACAAACAACAAACTACGAAGTGTGAGGTACACGAAATAATAATGACACTACGACAGGTTATGACATTATTCCCGCTAACCGAGTAATATTTGATCATAAGCTGATAAGTGTGCTTTTGTCATGTTCTGATCAATAAAAGCGCATTATCTTTTCGGTCAGATCTGAATAAAATCACTTAACGCATTATGACCAAGACCAAAGTTTAAATATAAAAGTTATTATAATCTGATTAGTATTCAATACAACAGTAATATTTTGCATGTATTTATCCTGTTATGACCAAATTAAAGAGCATTTTTTGGCGATTGTACCTGTATTAATGTCATATTGAGCAAAAATGCACTTATCATTGTCTGATCTATGACCACAGAATTGGAGTCCATATATTTCCCATCGCTCATATCATATAATGCTGGATACTTCCTCACAGCCTCAATCAAACGTTCGTTGTTCATTTTCCACGACGAACAAAACGTCAGAGTACTGTATAGCATCACTACCGACAGCTCGGGCGCAGCTCGGCGGCGCTGTATTCATGCAACGGGCGTGTCCGTTTCGAACGCGCGGTTTTTTTTTTTTTTAAATATGCCAAGATTTTGTAAAAATTTGTAAAAGGGTCTACTTTTACAAATTTTTACCCAAAACCATAAATTTGTCAAAGCTTAGGTTAAAAATTTATAAGGGTTTGAACGTGGCCGCGCCATTGAAACGCTCCGAACCGCGCGGCCACGGAGATCTTTAAAACAAAGCATTGCAGAGACCTGAAATTTTGGTAAGTAACAGATTGAATTTGTAAAAAAATTGTAAAAATATAGAAAAAAATCCTGGGCTTATATTTTAGGAGCTGTACGACTAATACGCCATGGCCGTGCCATTAAAACGGTGAAAAACACATTTTCGCCGATATTTCGCTGAAAAAGCAACGCAGACGTCTGAAGTTTTTTGTAAAACCCAGATTTGAATTTGTCAAAACTAGTAAAAATAAAACAAAAAATCCTAGGTTTATATTTCAGGAGCTATAAGACTAAAACGCCATGGCCGCGCCATTGAAACGGTGAAAAAATACGTAATCGCCGATATCTCGTTGAAAAAGCATCGCAGAGGTCTGAAGTTTTTTGTAAAACCTAGATCTGAATTTGTCAAAACAGGTAAAAATGCAAAAAAAAACTCTAGGTTTACATTTCAGGAACTGTAGACCGGAATCTTAAATACGTCTTGAATATGTCGATAAGGGGTGACCATGGCTTATTGTTAACAGAAAAATTTTCACCTATTTTGTTAGATATTATATCTTAAGGATTCTTAATTAAATAAAAATGAAACGATAGTATACAAAACCATGTTTATTTGTTTCACAAATCACATAAATCACATTTTTTTGGCTTACACGGATGTGTGCTTTCAAATCACAGATTCGTTTCTTTTAAGTACTAATATATATTTGTTATTTAAAAATCACATTAATCACAGATTGTCTGCTTACACTTACACATATATTTCATCCAAAATCACAGATTGTTTGCTTACACTAAGATAGGTATATATATTTCTTTTAAAATCACAGATTATTTTCTTATGCTAAGATATAATTCTTATAAAATAGGACCTCATGGCGAAAGACTTTCTCTAAATTCTTACAAAAAATAATTGGCAATTCACACAAAAAATCTTAATCATCATCTATAAGACCATATGTTAAATTATGTATTGTTATAGGTTGTTCAGAACTTGCCTGCGTTGCGGTTTTATTATCGTCAGAACAAATCATTGTAGAATTATTTAACAAGCAATGACACTTCGCCGCCTTAGTGCTTGAATGGCCAATCGACCAGTGAGCAAATTTTACAGGAGACATTTTTTTAAGTTACTTACAAATATTATTACAAGTTTATTAAAATCTTTCATACATTACAAACATGTAGTATTGCTTTATATATATTTAAATAATAATTGAAAATAATAAACAATGCACTGATTATTTTTCATTTTAATGATGGAGGTTGGCCAAAATGGTTCTAACAAAATTATGTTTATGGATTTAGAGCACAATGACATGGAGATAGTGCTCTAAAATGACGTGCAAGTTTAGTGCTTGTTTGTCCAAACAACCACCATAAACGCTATACAGTATGTTCAATTTTACACAAGATTTTCTGTTCGTTCGAATACAACTTGACTTCAAAATGTGTTAGGAAAGTAAGGCTTTAGATAATCAAATAAAAACACTAATAATAATAAAATATTTTACTGACTACATGTTTATACAAAAGCTGGTACCTACCTACTAAAAATTACTATATTATTCTTCTAGTTTAGTGCATTATGGGTATCAAATTAAAGGGCTCATCATGAGGATTTAAAAAATGGTATATCATGACTTTGTTTGAATTGGAAAAAAGAAAAGTGCAATACAAAAATAAATATAAAAAATCTCGACTGCGTAAAAAATAGTTTCATTTTTTACACTTCTAGACTAAACTTGTTTTTTACTTTTGAGTTTTTATTTATAGTATTTTTTTACGCAGTCGGGTTTTTTTTTGTTTTTTAAATGTATTTTTTTTTTCTATGTTTTTACTTTTTTCCTTTTTTGGCTTTAATTGTAGTATTTTTATTATTTTTTGATTTGGTTTTTTGTTTCGCTATTCTTGTTTGTTCCGGTTTTCCAATATTTATATTTTTGCTCGTGGTTGGTATATCTTCGGCATCTTTATGGGCTTCAACCTTTTTTATCAACGCTTCCATGTACTTTTTGTCTTCTAGAGGCATGTATTTGTAAACTGACCTGATATCTTGAATTTTTTTGTCAGCTAAACAGTTTTTTGGTTTTTTAATCACTATTTCATTTAAAATGATTATATTTTGTTTTTTTATGTCTGTTATTATGGCAGTGGCCGTGAAACTGGTTCTGTACTCTACTAAATTCCAATTTGGTTTCTTGTATTTTATTGATTTTATTTTTTTGTAAGGAATTTGACCAAATCCAAGTTTTATAGCCTCATCATGAAAAGAGTAAAAGTCTGTGTCTAGCATTTGCAGAAAATAAAGCTTAATTTTCGATTGTATTTTTAATAGTTCCCGCATTAATCCCAGAGGGCTATAAATTTCCTTGTGTCTTAAGTTTCGTTCTATAACGCTGTGTACGCAATCTACTTCTTGAACATTTCCATGGCCAGGTTCTGAAAATTTTTGCTCAATTTCCGTAATATTTTTGGCTTTATCTGACTGCAAAAAATTTAACAAAGCCATACTCATGTGTGAGTTTTTGTTTTGTGGTACACAAGAGTCAGACCAAAGAATAATTTTGGTTATATTGCTAGGCAAATTTTCGACAATGCGCACTAAAATTTTGATTAGTGCACTGGCTATATCGTCTCCTGCTCGTCCAGTCTTCGTTTCATCCCAGATAGCGTTAGTTGCGGAATTGTCTATATTACAGTGTCCCGTCAAGTTATAAACTGTGAGTTTACTAGTATAGTAAAAACAAGAGATGTTCGCTTTGGGCAAACTAAAAATATTTTCCAGATCAAAGGTTACAACAGCTACATTTGTGTTTTTTGATTTCATTTGCCTGTCTCTTGCCCTTTCTTGATCACCTTCATCTTTACGTATAATATGTTCTTTATATTTCAGTTGTTGATTCTCATCAGGATTTATGATTGCTTTGTATTCACAACATAAATCGCAGGTATCTTTTTTTGGTCGATGAAAACTGAAATTAAAGTTTTCATTGAAAACTTTTCTATAGATGTTTTCTTTAACCGGTTCCTTATAAAGCAACGTGTAAAGCAAATACATCTTTGTGATGCTTAAATCTGGTTGTTGGTATTGACGCTTTGTGGTAGCTCTACAATAATGTGACTCCTGTACCGGAAATGATTTTATATGTTGTTTGACTTCTTCAATCTTTTTGGGATCAGTTTGTTTTTTAACAAACTTACCTTTTTGGGGAGTAGGCGTTATATTAGCATTATTAGCGTACTTTTTTTTGTAGAAATGGTATACCCTTTTAACAGAAATGTCCAAGGTAGCACAATAGAATTTTTTGCATACTCTCTCTTTGGTTTTTCCATTTGGAAAATAATACACAAAACTATATTTCCTTCTACTGGTTTCCTTCTGGGTTCTTTTTCTTTCTGTTTGTTTTCTCTCAGTGTATTCATTGTAGTATTTATATTTTTGGTCATCATTCAAGCTATAGAACTGAGCTTTTATTTCTTCTCTTTTATTATTTGAAATTCTTGAACATTGAACAGTTATAGTTACAAGTTGCTTCACATCCAGTTTGGAAAACTTTTTCTGTTTGGATTCTCCTTTTATATTTAAATATTCTTCGCCTGCTTCTCTTTTCTTTTTCATTATATTTCTTTTCCATTTTTCTGGTTGTCTTTTTCTTTTTCTTGTAAGAAAATCAATTGTGTCTTGTTCGTTTCCTTCAAAGCTAACATAATTTTGGCCAACTTCTTGGCTAACTACTTTATGTTTCAATTCATTTTTCTTTCCTTTTCCTTTGCATGTCATCAAAATATTGTACACTTTTTCTTCTTGTTCATTCTTTTTACACGTATTTGTAATAATATCCTCATTATCATCAGAAAATAACTGTTTCTTTACTGAATGAAGTCTGAAATTAAAATAAGGTTATTGTTTTTTAATAAAGCATAATAATTAAATTAAATCATAACTGTTTTAAATAAAAATTGTTAAAAATAAACTGATCTCAAAAGGGTTGAAAACGTCGAATAACTTATGAAGTAATTTTCAATACAGGAGTCACAGTACAAAAACTGTTAAATAAAAACAAAAAAACTTTCTGAGTTTAAAAATCATTAAATAACTTCTCTCGTTCTGGGTAGAGCGAGTGGTCAAAATGAAAATCTAAGATGGCGCCAAAGATTATCATTTTGACCCCATTATCGTTATCAGCGACCCCGAAAACCATGAAAACGACACCTATGAAGTAAAAACTGAAAATTTTCCTCGGCGCCATGTTGGATTTTCATTTTGACCACATTTTCGTAATCGCGATCCCAAAAATCATGAAAACGATACCCATGAAAGAAATTTCGAAAATATTCCTCGGCGCCATCTTGGATTTTTATTTTGACTACATTTTCGTTATCAGCGACGCTGAAAACCATGAAAACGACACTCATGTAGGAAAATCCGATAATATTCCTCGGCGCTATCTTTTAAAAAAAAAACTCAATTTTGATGATTTTAATCATCAAATGAGTCCTCCCGGCCAGGGCAGAGCGAAGGGACTGTCAGACTCGTACTGACTAACACCCACGGTGTCCTTCAATAGCCCTTTACGTTCCGGGGTCACGGTAATTCGCGAGTCCCGCGACCCCGGCAGGCTTTAGCCCTCTATAGGGGAGGCCCGTCTTAATGCTGACACTCTTTGAGTCGCGATCTTGGATTTTCATTTCATTGTTCGCGTAAAAGTCCATGCGCGCAAGTCTTTTGTCCTTGATCCAACCAATTAGGGAGTACCTATTATTTCAAAAAAAAAAAACGGTCCACATTTGCCACAAAAATCGGTGAACATCATAAAAAACAAACAGCTCAACACAGAACCTCTTACTTTTTTAAGTCGGTTAAAAAGTAGCACGTAAAGTAGTAAGATCGAATCACGAATTAGATGCGAGTAGATAACAATCATCCTATATGTAACACACAAGTAACAACTTTACTAACAACGACCACTAAAACAAAAGATTATCAATAAAATGTCAACGTACCTTTCTAAATCCAATTCGCCTAATTCATAATCGTTTTTCTTCGTTGTTACTGACATTTTTAAGCACTTGGAACTGTTCAGAAACAATTTAAATCATTAAAATTATCGACAAATGCCGCTAACACGAAAACGAAGCAAACAATAAACAAACAAAATGGCGTTGCGTGGGTTCGAAATGCTTCATTGTGATTGGTCAGTCGATGGAGATTGGACAAACAAGAACGGAGACTGATATTTAGATGCGTTCATTTGAGCTAAATATGGAGTTAGAGTATTTAAGCACTTAAAACAGTTTTTATATGGGCGATTGGAATATTTTATTTTTGTTATAGTGCAAGTTATATAAAAAAAAATGAATAAAATAGTTATTGTAAAGTCCGTAATCAGGGTTGCTATACGTTTAAATAAAAAAGTCTATTTTGCTAAAATTGGTCGGTAGGCTATTCAAGCACTAGGGCAACGACTTGTAGTGACCGATCAGACCTACAACCGGAGGGACATATTCCACAGCACCTATCAGTCCATATTTTCTTTGTTTTATTTTGATATAATGGGGTATTTCTTCGAGCTTGATTTTGTCTGTGCCATTAAGATCAAATAAAATAATGCTCCCTAATTCGTATGTAAATCTCTTGGTTTCGTTGTTACATTTTAAACAAATTTTTAAATCCGAGTCATTGATAATGACGGCATCTTCCAGTCCGATTCCGAATAAATTGATGATTTCTATATTAATCGATTAAAATACTATGTTTCTTTTAGAGTGGTTGGCACACGTTTCGGTTAAACATTCTTTCATTACATTGGCACTGTATAAGAACTCTAAAAGTATGTGTTCAAATATAAAAGCCATATTACTGTCACATCCATAAGTATTGTTTTCACTTTTATAATACTTAGCAATGATTTCCTCTCGTAGTTTATAAGCACTATTTAAATTTGAAGATTCTGTTAATATTTTTATAAATTCGCGAATTAATTTGCTTGTGCATGTATTAAATATTTGTTGAATATGAACGTTTTGTTTAATGCTAACAAAAAGAAAACCGAGTCAAACGCACATGTATTAGTAATGGTCATACTTTTATTGATAGAATTTACTAAATTCCCATTTCGCATAAACAATATTGTGATATTCTTCGCAGAATATCCCTCTCCCCCCCCCAGTTTTCAGTATATGATGGCTTTTCTGTAAATATGGAATCAGAAGAAAATTACTGTTTTGTGTTAATTTTCATTTTTTTACACTGTGTGTATTTTTCCTTTCGTAGCGTCCGTTTTCGGCCCTTGTTAGTTTGTTTTTTTATATTTCCTACAGTTATGTCAAGATTTTTTGCGGCTATTTTTGTCTCCCCTAATATAAAATTGTAGTGAAAACTTATAAATTCATCCACGTTGTATTTATGCAGGCGTGTTTCAAATAATAGGTGTTTTAAAGTTTTAAAATAACTTTCAATAGCTGATGATGTTGGATACTTATTTTCCGATTTGTAAAAAGGACACATGACATTGCTCCACAGAGGCAGTTTTATCATTAACCTTCTAAGAGTTGATACTAGACTGGGTAAGTAATAGTCATTTGGTTATTCTGTTTTGTTTATGGTTTGATCCAAGTTTTTTTCTTTATTCACAAGCTCATCAAACCAATCTAAAATATTGTCATCATCAGATATTGTAACATAATTTTCAGATAAATCTTTTTTGCCCTTTTCCGCAACTGTGTTTTCTATCTTGACACACAAAGATTTGAGGTATTTCATAGAAATTTTACAAGTCTCATTGTTTGAGCATTCATATTTGAACGTACAAATTTTTATTATATGACAAAGCACATGTTTTATGATTTCAAAATTTTCACACTCTTTCACAAATAAAATACTGCGAATGTAAAAAAAAAACACATTTATATCAACGTTGTCGAAGCATCGCAAGTTGTATACATTTTTGACAAAGTTACTTGTGTCTAATCTTAGAAATACTTGAGGAAAATCATTGCTCTTACCCATTAAAACAAGAAAAGACTGTCGTAGATAGTCTCGGACTGTTTGATAAATAGTAAAAGCCCGAACGTTTGCTGCTATTAACGCTGAAGAGTCGTCAGTTACAATCTCGTGAGGGGCAGTACGTACTTCGTTGTGCCATGTTTTCAACCAAGACAATACAGAATCCGTTGTGTGGTTATCAGTAATCAATTGGCAAATTGCTGTCGACTTAATAGTTGAAGACGTTACCATGGCAACATAGAGAAACATCCGTTTCGTTCCATCTGGAAGTTTGATCGTTCGGAAAAATGATCCAGTTGCATCTATAGTCATTGTGACATGAGGAATTTTCTCCATATACGCCTTCTAGTATTGGATTTGTTGTTCACAGCAATAGTACAGATGAAAGCTCGGTACCAAGGTGAACTTGATAACGAAATTTTGGTATTTTGCCATCATTGACATCATGAGCATGCTTATGATTGGATCCGAGTCCAATCGATCGGTAGCCCTAGCACGAATCACTATCAAAAAAACATTCGTATCGTCATCGAAAGCATTTTGTATGGGAACTTGAACAGCGCCTCTGGTGTGCGTAAATTGAACTAATTTTTAGGGCACGAACAAAAATATGTAAGTTTCGTATCGTCATCGTATCGAATACGAAACGTAACTTGAGCCGTTTGTATGAAGATAGCTAGCACGAAGGCATAAAGTGACGGATAGTATCGTAATTGTCGAAGGCTGACTTACGAGTTTCACGAATCTTTATTCACTTTAAATTTGACAGTGAGAAAATTTTCGACGGAGTTTATTTTTAGCATAAAATTATAATTTAAGTGATTGTGTTCATATACACTTCTCATCAAAAAAATCGAAACACCTCGCAGTTTATGATTTGATGAGGATTATCAGAAAAATGTGTATATTTAGGAATAAATGTAAAATGTCATTTAATAGTGAGTAG
>NDFZ01003416.1:0-27888 GCA_002192655.3 Mamestra configurata
GTGCTAGAACTTCAGCATAATTCTGGACCGGTTTTTAATAATACCGGAAAAATCACGTTTCTTATGGTTCATGTTATACAGATTGACGACACGGTTGGTGCTGTGGTTGAGCGATTGACTGCTGCGCTGCGAGTCGCAGATTCGATCCCTGCACGGAACAAATATATTTGTATGGCCTACAGATAGTTGTTCCGGGTCTGGCTGTTTGTGTATGTGAGTTTTAAATAGGTTTGTAAACGCACCTATGATGCAGGCATTCCTAGTGTGAGGCAAGGTTTTTTTTATTAAGAAAAAAAAGATGGCTGACAGGCAGACAGACGGACATACAAACGGACAGCAGAGACTTAGTAATAGGGTAACGTTACTTAATCTGTGGGTACAGCTAGCAAGCACCCAAAAAAAAGGTGTTTTCACTACAAGCCATTATCCTACTAATATTATAAACGCGAAGGTTTGTAAGTATGGATGGATGGATGGATGTTTGTTACTCTTTCACGCAAAAACTACTGAATGGATTTTGATGAAATTTGTCACATTGGTAGATTATAGCCTGAAATAACACAAAGGATACTTTTTATCCCGGGAATATGTTGCCTTGGGATAATTTTCGACAATCACGCGGGCGGAGCCGCGGGCGGCAACTAGTCTATCGTAAAAAAAGTATTTATTCGGGTAAGTACACCGAAATGATTACATGAAAATTGGCTCCATCAAAAAAGGCAACAATCAACGGCTCAAATTATTCGAATACCTACCTACTTAGCAAATAGCTAAATAAGTATAGGTAAGTAGATGAAAACATCCGTCACGTTGGTCGGCAAACGGCTAAAAGCTTAGCTACTTTTTGAAGTTTTTCACAAATTCCTCGCGTTTTGTAAGAAAGAATGCTTAAAATGTTGGCATCAGCATTTCGCGGGGAACCGTGACCTCATTTCAAAAACTTTTCCCTTCAAGTAAGATTGATGTTTGTAGAAAAAATTACTTTTCGCGAAAAAAAACGAATGAAACTTTGGACTTAGCGGGTTTTACGGCGATGGATATTAAGGTATGCTTTCTTTTTTAAATAGGTCACGAATTTTTTTGACAAAGCGCAACGTCCGGAATTTTTCGCTGTCAAAATTTTTTGCGTCCAGTCGAAAAATGTAAGGTGTTTCAAACATTTTTTTAAAACAAATACAAAAATGAATTTATTGTTTTGTAAATTGTACAACGACTCCTTCGCTGTACTACCTTTCCTTCTCTTTTTAAATCCTTCCAAAGTTTGTATTTCAACGATCGCTTTTAGGAATAAGGCTGCGCATTGTATTAGCCTATGTAATGCTTTCACCATGTAATTATATATCTTTTCTGTAACTTATATGGTGTGCATAATGCTCTAGGAGGAGCTCGTGGATAAATAATAACAGCCGCACAGATTGATCTAAGAAATGCTTGCCAAGGTCGGTCTGTGGATGGGTGACCATCTTAACATAGGCTATATGTTTTTATTTTATATTTTAAATATTGTGTTCAGGGAACTTAGTATAGAAGTTATTGCTTTAGATGTAATTTTTATTATAAGTACTATTTATTTTTTTACGTTTTTTATAGTTTTAAGTCGTAAATAAGTTAATTTTAAGACCGCGCTATCGCATTTACACCTGTCATGATAGAGTAAGGGAGATTTTAATAAATAAATAAACATACCGAGACTCCTCCGTACCTGTTACCCAGTTAATGGGTTATTGAGGTCTGGTAGGCAGCCGCTCAACGTAAAATACTGATAGTCAGCTTAATCCGGTTTGACTGGAAGCCGACCCCAATATATTTGGGAAAAGGCTAGGCAGATGATGAGGCAGATGATATGGTGTCCATAATAAACATTATGTTGTTCTATTCTATTATATTCCTACACTTTTCGATTTTAAACATCCTTACGGTAAATCGTACAGTCACACATATTCATCATGTTAACACAAGAGACCTCGCCGCCATGTAAAATCCCGATAAATAAACAAAACACGATCTGAAAACGTTCCAATCTACCAATACACCAACTTGTTTCATCTTGAGCGGCTCACGTAGCCAGCACGGGGGTAATTCGATGATATTAGGCGACAGATGTTTTCTCGTGTATTTTTCAATCTCACCCCGCCCGGGGCGATTTATGCCTTGCCTCCTTATAAATGACCTGCGTGGCTGAAATGAGATATAGAAATAGCCGAGCAATATTGGCACCGAATATTTCGTGGCTGAAAAACAGGGTGGTTGGAGTTTATCTTATTATGCGGCCGTGCCTTACCTAATAATGTTTCAAGCTAATTCTGTATTGAAGTCGAAAGTGGCCATTTAAATCCATATTTTCCGTAAACAACTCGCTTGTATTTTATAAAAAAATTACCGCGTACAATGTGCACAGATTAAAAAAAAATAAAACTTAAAAGCGGTAAAAATACTTTACGAACGCGGACTAATTGCCTAAGCAATTTTCTATCTGTCAACCTTAAGGTGATGTAGAGAGTAGTGCCAAGTGCAACTATGTCTATGATTTCAATGTATTCAGTTAATTTTTATTTAACTATCAATTATGGTCATTATATTTTTTCATCATTCAATCAATTCTATCATCATTTAATCAATTATAATTCAAATAAGTAATTTACATTCCAATGATTTATACAGAATTAAATGATTTGATAATTTTCTTTATTATTGCTTTTAATTATTATTCTTTGTATGTATAAACTTTAATTTCAATAAGTTATGAATATGTTATGTAAGCCGTTTTTTAGTGCATGTGCTGTTAACCTGTAATTAATTGTTGCACTTGAATATGTTACTCTAGTTATTAAATCAGAAATGTATATAGTGTAAACAATTGTTGGTTAACCTAAATAAATAAATGTCCTTACGCTTTTGAAATGCTGAGGTTGTATTTACAATAACGTTTGACAAAAGTCCAAAATGTTTGGTGTTGAAATTTCACATGTTAATACCTACCATTAACTGCACTACCTTTTTTTACAATTGCAATCGCTGATAGAATTCCACTTGTTTGAATCCCTCCTACAGCATATAACCTAATGATGCGATTAACGTGTCTTTGTTTTTTTGCAAACTAACAAGTCTGAACTTATTACCTTATTTACTTCCACACACAAATCAACAAAAAAACCTTCAAAAAAAGAAACAACCGATACAACATCCCCAACCCAGATCAAAACTCATTAACATCCAAAGAATCACGGTAACAGAATTTAAAAATGAAAAAGCAATATTACGTAACACAATCGAATTCGCAGATACAATCACAGAGCTTGGCAGAACCCTTTGTACTCCGGATTGATGGCCAAAGATACCGAGCTCACAAAGACATGGCGAATGGAAGCGATCTCAGCTCGGACAACGATCTATCAATTTGTTTAATTGGATTCTTTTGATTGTTATTTTTCTTTCTTTCTTTCCTGTTTGAAAACAGGTTTGTTGAGGTTTAATGTTGTTCGTTTTGTATTGATTGTTGGAATCAAAAAATATGGTTAGTGGGGTAAGGAAATCTGTAGTTAACAAGTGGTCTGTTATGTTGCTTATCTGCTTACGCTATCGTGTGTCAGAGGATGGACGGCGCCAGCGAGGCCGGTCCAAAAAGCGGTGGCGAGATGACCTGAGGCTTTAAAAAAAACATAAGGGATTTGTCATGTGACATTTCGACAGCATATTTATGATTGATCAACGCTGTCAAAATGTGAAATGGTAGTGTTTCCAAAAATGTTTGCCAATCACCTTCGCCACGCTAACGCCTCCGACAGCATGTCACTTATTTTTGGGCTTGCCTTTCGACGCACACCACGAAGGCAGGTTCAAAAGTCGCAAGAAAAAAGGTATTTTAAAAGATATGAAGGAGGGCTTTGGTCATTTACTTTTTCAACATACAAAAACAAATAAGTTACTTGTTAACAAACCTTTGTTATACACCAAAACGTTCTTAATTTTTTTGAATGTAGAGAATATAGAGTACAGGTAGAGAGAATTTGCTGCATTGGTACTTAATAAAAAAAATATCAAATGAGAAATTAAGTGGCAAACTTAATTAGTGAATGTGTATGTGACGTTCGCTATAGATATTACCATACCTATCTATACCTACCTCACGAATAAATTCAACCAGGTTTCAAGATTATTTTAAATTACCCAGAATGAAACATAATGAAAATTCAACCACCAACAAAATAAAATAACCGCACCTTTTGCAAAACCACAAAAACACGTCTAAATTAGACTCACGTCCCCATCGGTACAGTTAGCAAAAAAATATCGCCATCATACATCGAAATACTGGCAGCAGAAACGAGCTGAACTGAAGCGTAACTGAAAAATGTGTAACACCTTGCAGTGTTTCCGAGTGGTTATCTTGCAGCGTTGTCACTTCGACGACATTTTTAAAAAATGTTGTGAGAGAGAAAAGGGGAGAACTTGGATGATCGGATACGCATATGATTTTTTTTCGTGTTGCTCAACGTAATGACGCGTTTTGTTTTTGCTGGTAAGAAGAAGAGAAAATAAAGAAAATTGTTTATTCTTCACAGACAAAACTCACGTTACACAAAATTAAAAAGATATCTACATATAAACAATTCTCTTGTTCTTCAGTCGGTCCCTCATTACTGAGGATAATGGTCACTGGACCCCTTTAAGCGGACAAACTGTCTCCATCGATTCCGATCCAATGTTGCCATCACCACATGCTGGAATTTGCTTGAGGACATAGTATCTTTCACTAGGTCCGACCATCGTGTTGGCGACCGGCCACACGATTACCAGCTTTTTAAGGCTTCTATCTCCCCTTCTTATAAACAATTATAAATCTTAAAAAACAAAAAGTCATACTTAAAAAGTAATACTATTCCATGTCTGGGTTATAAATTTATAATTTAATGGTAAATGTCAAATAAATAATTATATGTTCTGTCCCAACCAAAACACAGAGGTAAGTACACAAAGTAACTTTACAGTAGTTACATACTATTTTCTATTAAACCAATACCCTGAACTAAATATGCTTTTACCAAAATTGGATTGGAAAAGGTTCACACTCTGACCTTATAAAAGTAGAAAACATTTTGGTTTCCTTGTAAAGTGAAATCTTCGTATAAGGTAAGTATATAACAACAATTCGTGACATAATCACTTAGTTTTTTAGTTGCACGAAAAACATATTCTTGGTTAAATTTATCACCATTACCTATATCTCGCACCGCTTGTGACTATAGTAAACTTGCGTTTTTAGGGTTCCATATGTTCTTATGTAAAAACGGAACCCTATGTGTCAGTCTGTCCGTTTGTCACTGGCAATTATTTAAATAAAAACAACTATAAAAATTTACCATTCCTTTATATATTTTTTTATCCAGTGTAGAAACTTAATTTACCATTCCTTTTTATACCATTTATCTTCGAAACTACGGAGTCTAATATTTTGAAAAACTAACGTATAATAGTCAGTATTTTGGAAAAAGAACCCGTAGTCGGAACCATTCGCGCTCGAATCCAACTCCCATTCGGCCAGTTTTTTCCACCATAATTACGCAAGCGAAACCCCTCACATCACCTTTATAACTCGCTTACCTGTTTAAAGAAAACATAAACAAACAAAACTTCTGCGTCCACGTCACGAGTATTTTTAGCAAGAAACCTTTAACAGGCCGTAACAAGGTGCCCGCGGCTAACGTGGAAAACTTGAGGGCTTTTCTACTTAATTAACCATACAACTTTCCGAACGAGATAAAACCCGCCATGTGCCGACTGAATACAAACATTACGCGGCAACTTCGAATGTACGAGTGGACGAGTGAACGAGTGAACGAAACAAGTTGTTCGTGTAATTCGCTAATTTGATAGTTGCTCACCGACATTAAGCCCTAATAAAGTTAGCCATTGATCTTTGCGTGCGTTCTAATGAAATGAACGTGCGAGATTGTTAAAAGGAGCAGTTTTTGGCAAGGGGAAAAATTCTAAAAGTGTTGATATTACATCCTGGTTTTATAATGCCAGAGCAAATTAGATTCGAGAGTGTAAAATTCACGTTGTCCGAATACCAATCGTCTCCTGCAGCTACCATGCAGCAACGTTCTCAGCAAAATCCTGTCGTTTGCAAGTGATGAGTTTTATACGAGCGATCCTAAAATTGGACTCCTTCCCGTATCGTAGCATATGTTCACAAATTACATTGATCTCAAGCTCCAAACGAGGAAAGGAAGATCGTAACTAATATAAAATATCACGGAGAGCTCTCGATTTTCCACAATTCTAGAACTCGTTTATTTCCGCGAAAACTACTTCGTCTTCCCACCGGCGTTCCTTAACGACCAGCGCCATCTAGTAATTTTCGCCGGAAGCAGCTATTAAATGTTCGTTCCAGGACACTTGGCTAGGTTAAAATTTATATGATGACATATTAAAGGTTAGGTAGTGTAAAGGTACTGTTGGTGGCAATCTTTCACAGACCACATATCCCAGGCTTAATTGCATTGAACAATTTATTGCATAGCTGAAACAAGCCGGTTTTGTAATTACGCAGGCTGCAGCCCTAGCTCTGACAGGACAATTAACTGTTACCAAAAATGACTACATTTGTCCGTGAATTTCTGATTAACTCGATATTTGTGTTGGGTTTCATGTTAAGCTTTGTGGGAAGTTTATTATTTGTTGTATAATGGAACCGTGGAAAATAAAACAGAATAGGTAACTTTTTTTATTTAATATGGGTTTGCTCTTGACTCTAGTCTAGGTCATAGATGACAGAGACAAAGTCGACGATGGAGCGAGCTTACCCAGAAGAAGCCTGTTCACTCTAATTTTGAAGAGATTAGGGTNTAAAAAGGCATGCTTGTGTTTTGGTGGCGTTAAAAGAGACCAGATTGTCATCACCCCACTGGGAGACAAGACTTAAGGTCAAATTTGTCCGCTCTACCATGGCCTCTCTCAAGGAACGAACTTCTTCCCCGCTGGTTTTTGCGCTAGACAAGTATCTCTCTGAAACCGAACTGTCATCTGCATACCCAACAATACCAGGCTGAAGCAGGTCATTGATGTGCAGCAGGAAAAGAGTTGCAGAGAGAACAGACCCCTGAGGAACTCCGGCATTAATAGCCATGAGGTCAGAGAAGCAGCCGTCAACGACTACTCGGATCGACCGTTCACTAAGGAAGTCTGATATCCAGCTACAAAAATCAGCTGGGATGCCATAAGCAGGAAGCTTGCTGAGTAGACTTGCGTGCCACACCCTATCAAAGGCCTTCGAGATATCGAGCGATACAGCAAGTGCTTCGCCGTGTTTCTCGATGGCTTCGCCCCAGCAGTGCGTGACATACACAAGAAGATCGCCAGTTGACCGTCCCCGGCGAAAGCCATATTGACGGTCACTGAGGAGATCATTGTCTTCAAGGTAGGTCAGCAACTTACTGTTCAGTACCCTTTCCATAACCTTGCACAGAATGGAGGTAATGGCGATCGGTCGATAATGAGCAGGGTCTGCACGG
The DNA here is from genome assembly GCA_002192655.3 of Mamestra configurata. Lineage (NCBI taxonomy): Eukaryota > Metazoa > Arthropoda > Insecta > Lepidoptera > Noctuidae > Mamestra > Mamestra configurata. Next base: position 7,515 of record NDFZ01003416.1, read on the forward strand.
TCGCCTTTTTTTGGCACAGGTTGTACATTCGCAAGCTTCCAGGATTTTGGCACCGTTCTTTTTTCAAGAGAGAGGCGGAACAAGCGTGTCAACACAGGAGACAGTTCAGGCGCACATTGCCTCAAAACTCTCGCTGAAATGCCGTCAGGCCCGCTGGCCTTGTTCACGTCTAGACTGCACAATACTCTTCGTACCTCTTTCATGTGAACTGCGATCTCCGACATCGAAGAGTCACAGTAACGAGGTACAGTTAGTGGTTGCTTGGAGCCAGCGTCCAGACGTGAATTGCTAGCAAAGAGAGATGCAAATAAATTTGCTTTCTCACTTGCAGAGTGGGCCAGCGACCCATCAGGTTTCAGCATTGGTGGTAAAGTGGGCCGACAAAAGTTCGTTTCAACCGCTTTCGAAAGGGACCAGAACAGTTTACTACCCGGAGGGTGCGATGCTAGTTTGGCCCCGATACGTCCAACATGGTCAAAACGTGCCCCACGTAGAACTTGCTTGCAGAACTTAGCGGCAGAATTAAAAGCTCTCTTCCTCGCGCGAACCCTGCGTGCTCTAACTTTTTGGTCGCGGGCCTTGACCCAAGCTTGGTAGGCAGACTCTTTTCGGGCCTCAGCGTGGGCGCACTCTGCATTATACCAAGGCCGGGTTTTGTGACCGAGCGGGATGTCGGAGAATGGAATGAAATATTCCATCCCCTGCCGAATCACGTCCACAATCATGTCGGCACAACAAGACGGGTCACCCGAGGAAAAGCACACATGCCGCCATGGATAAGACGCAAAAAAGTGCCGCATCTCATCCCAATCTGCTGACTCGTATCGCCATACTCGTCTCGTGCCTCTAGGGCTCTCATCTGGAGGAGAGCAGGTCGACACGGATTTCACCAGGCAGTGGTCAGATGTTCCCAGCGGGGCTGAGACCGATACTGAGTGACTGTTCGGATCAGTTGTCAGCAGAAGGTCCAAGCAATTGGGTGTATGGCCGTCAACATCCGGTACCCGTGTTGCCACATTCACCAGCTGGGTTAGATCTAGCGTTAAAGCAAACTTGCGCGCTTCTAACCCAGCATGGTCAGTTTTCTGGTACGGGAACAACCACTCTTTGTGGTGGGCGTTGAAGTCCCCCAGAAAAATGAGCTTCGCTGTTGGGTACCGTTGTTGGGCTACGTCAGTCGACTCCACGAGGAAATTGAACAGTGCTGTTGTCTCCTGGTCACCACTGTGCGATCGGTAAACGCCGATGTAGAGAAATTTCTCCACGCCAGTGTCCACAAGTAGCCATATGGCAGAAAAACCCGATTTCTCAAAGCAACGGAGACGACGACAACAAATGTCATCGCGGACGTACACACAGACCCCAGCCTGCTTCTTGAACTTGTGTTCAAGAGAGTAACCCGGGTAGTTGAGGTACGCCACGTCCAACGGGGTTGCTATCTTCGTCTCCGTCAGAAAAAACAGGTGCGGCTTCTCGGCCTCAAGGTGATGATGGACCGGATCGAGATTGGAGTGCAACCCCCTGATATTAGTGAGGTGCACTTTAAGTGGGAGGAAGTGCAGCCGTTGTTTACCCTTTTTTTTCTGTTTCACTTTTGTCATGTTATCGAGTAGTTGGGGGGAAAAGTCGAATTGTCGAGGCGCTGCTCAGTGAACCAAGTGGAACACTAGAGCTAATCCAACCTATGGGGAACTCATATGGAGACTGCGGGGACGCCCGAACCCCCCCGGATATGGCCACCGGGTCCTCCCATCCAGTCGCCGGCTGGCACGGTGGAGCATACCGGGATTTTTCGCGAGTTGGCGGGGCAGCCTTTGGCACGTGGCTGGCGTGCTACTTGGGCCCCCTACTGACTGCGGTCGGCCAACGGCTGGCACCGTGCTTCGGATCCCGCTACCCTCCAAAATGAGTTACCCGGCAAGTGTTGCCAAGAGACCAAGACCGGTTCTGAACAGCGCAACTGACAACTTCCTTCTCCCCCCAAAGGCACTGGCACTCCCACACACCGACGGAACACAGCAAGTTGCTTGGCGCCGGAATCCAGTGGGATGGTGGTCGCTAGCCAGGCGGCTCCTTGCGGAGCCTACCACCGCTTAGGTGAGATCGTTCAGCCGTACCACAGGCAAGCCTGTGGTGCCGTTGCCCGGGGTGGACCGCTAGGAGGTAGATCCCAAACCACCCCAACAAAGGACACTTAAACTAAACACTTAACTATAACAAAGGACACTTAGTAAGGCTTTGTGTGGTAGCTTAGCTATTAATAAATTCATGTCGTTAGAAATAAGTCTCTAGACAAGATGACATAGCGATTGTTGAAAATTAAAACATGTAGGGCATTGACTAGCGCCAGTGAAATGTCAATGTCAAAGTTTTAGTTTTTGACAATTGCTATCGTCGAATCGACAATGTCACTTTGATGAACCCAAGGAGCTACGTAGCTACGTAGAAAAATCTGCATAATTCAAGTCATTTAAAATAATTCTATTTTTGCGGCAATCAGCTAAGAATCCATTTAAATGAAAATCAATTGCCAACATATATGACGGAGCATCACTTGAAAACGGCTAAGCCAATTGGGCTGTTTTTTTGTGGTCTTGTTGTGAGCAATGTTTGTAGGAAAGAACATTTTTTGAAATCCGCTTAAAATTTAATTGCAGCCGGGGTGGGTCACTAATCATCAATATATCAAATTCTTCCGTTATTGAGTGTCTGNGTGGTCTTGTTGTGAGCAATGTTTGTAGGAAAGAACATTTTTTGAAATCCGCTCAAAATTTAATTGCAGCCGGGGTGGGTCACTAATCATCAATATATCAAATTCTTCCGTTATTGAGTGTCTGACAGACAACGCACAGTCGAAAATGCAACTTACACTCGGGATACAGGTACATGCAAACGCTAAAGTATGTGCACACAACGGTCCTCACTTTCGAGCGGAACTCGATCGTCACTGGTAACACAAATTTTAAAACTCACAAAACTTAGTTCTCACGTATGACGCCAGATGGCGCTTACGCACTTAAATTTACGTAAACGTTAACGCGGTCGATACGTAAAAAAAGGCTTTTAACGTACTCGAACGCGTTAATGTAAACGTTCGCTTATGTCAAATTGAAAAAAAAAGGTTTTCCGTTATTTTCAATAAAAATTGACGTTTACGCTAACGCGATCGAGAACGTGAGAAAACTCTCATTAATTAAAACTGGTCGTAGAAAGCTGAAATTTGGCATGAAGGTTCCTTGCGGAGTATAGGGGAGCACTAGGAGAGGATTTCTGATTTCATAAAAGAAGAATATGCGCGTACGAAGTCACGGGCAAAAGCTAGTACCTATATAAAACCCCAAAAACGAAATCGCAAAATGATATTACAACGTAATAGTATTAAACGTTGAGATGGCTGGTGTAACCAAGGTTATGAAATAACCCTGGTTGTGACACAGCTTGCGCACTGACTTGACAATCATACGGCTCGGTGGACCACTGGTAATTAAATGTACTCTGCAATGGAAGCTGAGCTCAAATAAACATTTTGTAACTACACGTTCTACGAAAATGTTTAAATGATATTTTGTGTTATTAATGTGAATGGCAAGGGAATCGTTTCAATTTGTGTTGGACTGATATCTTTTGTAGGTTCGTAAGTTAGCGATGCCTGTTTATTTTTTTTACCTGACGATTGACCACGGAATGACATGAATGCTTACCAGTACTCGTATGTCTGTGGTTTCATGGAAATTATGTGTCAGTATGTAAGTAATACTTTTTTATTTTTAACCTGGTTCATGAAATCGACGGAACAGCTGTTTTTGTTAAACGTACTTATCCATTTAGACTTCATTAAACGTTTAACGTTAAGTTATATAACTAAAAAAATGCTTTAAAAATGGCAGCTTAGTTTTTTGGTCTTTCCAACAACTGTAACACAAGTTATTTTAACAAACATTTCATTTTCACTGAAATGCTTTTCCTCACACTACACAAGCACATCATCATCTGCCTTGCCTTTTCCCAACTATGTTGGGGTCGGCGTCGAGTCAAACCGGATCCAGCTGAATACCAGTATTTTTACGTGTAGCGGATGCCTACCAGACCTTCACAACCACACAACACACAAGTGGGTAACACGGTACTCCTTCGCAAGACTGGTGTCAGATTTTATGACTTCTGATTATCCGTAACGACTGCCAAAGATCTACAATTGGCAGCCGAAACCAGCGGCTTAGCGTGCTTGCTTTACGGAGTAGTCTCGGTATATTATTTTGGTCACCCATCCACAGACCAACCTCGGCAAGCGTTGCTTAACCTTGAAGATCGACCCCTGCGGCTGTTAATATTAAGCCACGAGCTTGTCTACACAAACACAAAGGCACTGTAATTAGACCTTACAGAGCATAAAACTACTTAAAAATTAATAAATCACTTATTCAAGCGTCCTGCACACAGCACTACATCGTGCCAACTATGTTGCCAGTAATAAATAAACGCCGCAGTTATTTATTATTCTCGTTCATTAATTATTTAATTGGCTAATTGATGCGTAATGCAGTCCCACTGTGGTATTATTTACGCAATTATTGTCAATAAACATTGACATTAATAATGCAATTCATTGACAGTTATTTTGCAGATCACTTGTCATTCGCAAATCTTTGGCAGTCGTTACGGATTGTCAGAAGCCAGAAAATCTGACGTCAGTCTTGCCAAAAAGTACCATGTTACCCATTCAGTGGGTTGTGGAGGACAGATAGACAGTTGCTCGACGTAAAATACTGGTATTCAGCTGAAACCAGTTGTACTGGAAGCCAACCCAAATATACATAATTGGTTAGCTAGGCAGAAGATGAATGACTGTTTGTTTACAGTTTGACATTAAACAACTCTTGTCACTCTCCCGGTCTTATTTAATTGTGGCCGGGACAACATTATCATCTTCTTTCATATACATTTTTCGTCACCAACTCCGCAATAACTCCATTTCTAGATGGGTCGATCGGGTCTTATCCTACCTGATATTACAAATGCGAAAGTGACATTTATGTGTGTTACACTTTCACGCTTACATCGCCAATTTACATCCCCGATTTTGTTCATACAGGATGTTCCAGAAGTGCGTGGTTATATTTAAGGGTGGTGTTCCATAGCTGCTTCAGAGTTAAAACTTTGTAACCAATTATGATTAATTTAAAGTCTGGTTAGCCAACCTTAAATTCAAATTTTCTGCAAAAGAATGTGCTTATTGGTTTTTAGACTAGTAACTCAAAACGAAACTCTAATAGGATCACTCGTGTCTACGACCGTCCGTCTGTCGGTCTGTCATGGCATTTTTTTTATAACTTTGATTATGGTCTTTCACAGTCGATTTTTTTTTTGGTCTGCTGTGTAGTATGTAAGTTCTGGCCTCGTTGCCAAGATTTCCTATGCTTAAAGGTTTTCGGAAGGCAGTCATTACAGATAGCACGACATCTACGACTGTCTTCATTTACTTTGCAATCCTTTTGGAAATCAGGTTCCAGAAGATCTAGGCTACCTTTATTATTTAGCTTAGATCTAAATTAAAAAGAAAAAAAGCAGAGAAAAATGTAGACGTGTAGCATGCGAAACATTATTCTCGATATATCTCATCTTATATCTTAATCATTCCGAATATTTCTCAACGCAACTCAATAGGTATATTCTAAATGAAATATATAAGGTATATATAGAAAAACTTTGAAATGTTTCTATCCAAGAATGCTAAATTGCAACTCATAAAAATACTACACAAATATGCAGTTACATTGACAATTGAACTATTAAAGCTTTCTATCCATTTCACATAAATACTTGTAAAGTTGTTAAAAGCCAAAATTTTACCGATAAAATCGTTTGTATTCTCTTTAATAAAGTAGTAAAATATATCGCTCCACTCCGCTGCACGACGCGATGGCAGCACAAAATGTCAATTTTAATTTTATTCAGCGACCACCAACAGTATGTTTACGACAAAGCGCTTTAGCGGCTAATGGGTTCAAAAGTTTTTGTAGCGTTATTAAAAAAGATAAATCAGCGCTTTTAATAACCGCTTTTATTGGAAATATTTCCGAATAATATGAGTGAAAATATTTTACGGAATAATAGGTAAAGTTTTTGCCAAAAGAGTGTCTGCCTATGTTATTGCGAATTTATTGCAGTCACAGGCTATTGTAAATGTTTTAAAGGTTATTTAACCTTTATTTCATTTTGAATAATCAAATTACTCACCGTTCCACAGTTTTAAAATAAAAATCCAAGATATTATCGACCTNAATAAATCATTTGAATAATCAAATTACTCACCGTTCCACAGTTTTAAAATAAAAATCCAAGATATTATCGACCTTAATTTTTTATTTCATATCGTTTATGGTCTGCTGAATATAGAAGACGTCCACTGCTGGACATAGGCCAAAAGGCCCCCCTTTTGGCCTAATAGAGAACATAAAAAACTTTAACCCCAACGCAAAAGGTGTTCCATCCTAACTTTACTCCTTCAGTTACATTTTCTCTCACTGTTTAATAATAAATGTAACTAATTACCCAAAACACGTAATTTAGAAATTCTTCAATATTTATAATAAGCAGTCAGAAATAATTATCTGTGATAAGTTCATGCATTCCCCTGATAAGGAAACTTTTAATCTGGCTTATGAGTCCCTCGAATTAATCAGCGCGGCGCTACGAAGCCGAGCCACCTCCTTTGAACACTCTGACAGACTCCTTAAGTCTTCATGATAAGTTGTATAGAGGAAATACAACTTATTTTGTGCCCGGTAGAAAAGGAAATAATAATATTAAGTATGAGTACAGAGAATTATTTATTAGTAAATATATTAAGATTAGACAAATCCTCTTTTGTTTTATTTGTAAAAGAAAAAGAAAAAGACAAAGAGCAAGACATTCACGGAACCGGTGTCTAATACAAATAATAACATTTAATTTCGTTGCTTTCATAAACAAACATATTTAATATTAGTAGTACACAAGCAGTTATAAGATGAAATGTAACATATAAGATTGTTAATAAAACATTTTATATTATTATTATTAAGTACCCACCTAATACAATGTGTGAAAAGATGTGAGACAAAACACACAAACGATTAAATGATTATGACTTATGAGGGTTCTTTATAACTGATGTTCACACCGTCGACCTCAATCTCTCCTGATGGTGACAATGTAATGGAAACAGCGACCAAAAATATTTTGAAGTTTCACTCTTTTCAGATTTGTTGCAGTTTTCTCCTCCGCCCTGAGTAGATGTAAAAAGTTTAAAAATTCAAATAGCATAATTCTTTATAACTTCTCCTTCCATGAATGTTGAAGGGGAACATCTCACGACATTGCTTATAAAAGCACAGGTACGGTCATTTAACCTATACCTTCAAAAATCTTTATTTGCGGACTATCTGAATTCTTAACAAGTCATCAAACATACCCACCATTTCTGAAATAAGCTTTTGAATATTGAACATTTCACAAGCTCAATTTTATCCTGAAAAACTGACAATATTTAGAATTAAAGTACCTAGGGTATCGCACGTTCTTAACTTCATTAATCAATTCAGAACCTGCCCTAAGTAAGCCAGTACAACAACTAAGTTCTTAATAATCAATATTCCTGATTAGTGTACTAAAAAAAGGCAACAGCCTTATTATACCATTTCTGTCTCCAAGTCAGGGAGTACCTACACCTGTACTGACCGTTGACACGCAAATCACTCAGCCTAGCTTCAGCGGTAATATTTCAGTGCTTAATCCAATAAACGTTGTTTGCCTGACAACTCTATCATTAGCTGTCATTACTTGTCAACTGCCAAGCTTTTGTTAATAATAATAATGTTTTAATTATATAATTAAAATATTGTCGATCCACACATATCCGGGCCGTGGTGTGATGTGGCCGGGCCGTGGTCAATTCGGAGCTAAAAAAAACGGTCAAGTGTGAGTCGCACTCTCACATGAAGGGTTCCATACCATTAACAAAAAAAAAAAAACTTTTCTTGTATGGGAGCCCTTTATTTTTTAATTTAATTGGATTTTTACTATGTGTTGTTATAGTGGCAATAGAAATACACACTCTGTGAAAATTTCAGCTGTCTACCTACTATGGTTCTTGAGATACAGCCCACTGGCAGACAGATGGACGGACGGGCGGACGGGCGGACATCGGAGGATAAGATTACAGAAAATATTTATTTTTTGTAAAACATGAGTAGGTACATAAACAATGGATTTGCATGGTCTTAAAATAACAGGCTTAGTAAAAGAGTTCTGTTGGTTATAACCTTTGCGTACGGAACTCTAATAATCAGTGCATTTATTATTTTGTATGAACTCGTTCACACACGTCAGAGTCCGTGCCGTGCCCAGGCCGTTTCCGGGAAGTGTCTGATCACGTTATGAAGGACCAAAGCCCGAAAACGTCCCGGTCACGGCCCTGATATGTGTGGAACAACCTTTAGTTTGCTATGAAAAACCTAATTATACTTTTCTGTCTCCAAGTCAGGCCATAAATACAGCCTACACGATATTAGAATACTACACCGTTGACACGCAAATCACTCAACCAAGCTTTAGCGGTAATATTTCAGTGCTTAATCCAATAAACGTTGTTTGCCTGACAACTCTATCATTAGCTGTCATTAGTTGTCAACCGCCAAGCTTTCTTCCACTGCAATAAGCGGTGAATAATTAAATATTTGTGATCGATCGACGGTATTGCTTTGCGGGTATCAAGGGTTATTGGTATTGTTCGTGATTTCAAACCTGCTATACAATTTCAAATGTTCATTGTTTTTTAGATACTTAGGTAATATTTAAAAAAAAGTTCTAGGGGTACTTGTAATAATTCTTTATGTCAGATTTTTCGTTTGGAAAACTGTGATGCATAAATAAAAGTACGAATGTATAATTAAATAATTACGAATACCACGTGACATAGTTACCCAACTTTAATATTTTAGGCCGATAACATTAGTTGTTCCTGATATTAGCACCTGTGACAGTCAGACAGATAAAGTTTCACCTTAAGGGCGTTCTTTTTGCCACCTTTGTGAAAAATAACGCCTTTAAAGAAACCAACTGCCACCTAATCCTTGTTAAAGGCCCCTTAATCCAAACCATTCCAGTTTTATAAAGTCTTACATCTTCGTTTTTTCCCACCACCGATTACAAATTCGCGCCACCACTTCATATACCCGTCACCCCAAAAAATACATCAGCTGGGCTCACATATGTTTCGTCTCGAGATAATGTCGAGCGATGATAGCGTTACATTATTGCCAGGGGACGCCGCTTAACGACGGAGGAAACTCATTAAATACGCGACAATTTATGGCCTTCCAGGGAACTGATGTTCTTGCGTACCGCTTACCTCAAGCCAACCCTTTTCGTTTCTTCAGGATGTGCCACTGACTTAATTTGTAAGTGTCAGTGATGAGATTTTGGGGATTTTTGCGTTTTGTATGAAATGTGTGGCATTTTTTAATGTGGTATTTTATGTGTATATGAATTTAAATTGGATAACCTATTTATAGCCTTCCAGGAGACTGATGTTCTTGCGTACCGCTTACCTCTATACAACCCTGTTGGTTTTTTTTCAGGAGGTAGAGGTATTGACTTAATTTGTGGATGTGAGTGATGTGGTTTTGGTGTTTGTTTTTTGGGTTACATAGAATGTTTTAGGTACTTAGTTGATTTATTTTAAAAATATACAATACCCTTAAATAAAATGGTATAAAAAAGCAAAAGAGAAAGATAAGGTGGTTTCCCGGACCTACAAAGCAGGCTCCTCCACCTCCAGTTAAGTGGTCACTGCCGCTTATAGTCGCCCATCTAAACATTTTGTAGAGAACTTTTAAGTTTTACTTATCTGGTTTACTATAAAATTACAATGCATTTACTATAAATTTCATCCAACCACGTTTTTCTAAAATAACTAAAAAAAACTTATTAAGTAATAACTCATAAAACACAAACATACAAATGAACCCACAGTAAGAGATTTATCAATGCCCACTTCATCCCTATAAATTCCTATTTCTTTTCTTATAAAACGAATTAATTACCGAAGAGTCTCCAATGAAGATAAAACACGCTTAAGTAACAGTTCAAAGTTAAATCTTTAAAAACCAAAGCTGTCTGTGAAGTTGAACAAAAATCGAATTAATTCAGAAATCCACTTTGAATTTGAATTGCGTAACGCGAAACTTTAAAATTGCCATTGTGTACCTAAATTAAACTTCGGCTTGGTTCCGTTCAAGTTTCCAATGATAACATTAACATTTGAACCTTTGAGATTGAACTCTGTAATGCTGAAACCTGCCGATTTAAATCGGTAAGTCGTTCAAGTTGTGGAGTAAGAACTGTATTATGTAACAGAGTCGGTGAAAACACTTTATTGCTATTACCTAACGTTCGCTAATATTATCATCATCATCATCATATCAGCTGAAAGATGTCCACTGCTGGACATAGGCCTCCCCCAAGTGTCGCCACAAAAACCGGTCCTGCGCATCTCGCATCTATCGGCTACCTGCGACCCTCACCAGAACAACCGAAACAACTTTGTACCTGTATGAATGAACAACTAGAGCCATTATATTTTTAACCGACTTCAAAAAAGGAAGACATTTTTTAATGTATGTTCGTGCATAACTCCGTCATTATTATATAGACGGATTTGTAAAATTCTTTTTTGTTCAAAAGAATTTTATTCCGAAATGGTCTCATATAAATTTCGTTAAAATAGTTGATGAAACATTTAAGATAGACAATTAAACTGATATGGACAGATTGGAATTTTGGGGGTAGCACTAAAAAGTGAAACATTTTTTAAAAAAAAAAACAACTTTTAAAAATACTTTAATATTGGAAGTAGTAGAAAGTTATTATGTACTTTGTAGTGGTTTTTCTTTGGAAGTCGGTTGTATTTTTTTGTGAAAAAGATTTTTTCAACTGTAAATGTTGACGTTCAATAGTACCTTTGGTCTAATCGAAACAAATGTTTTGACTTTGACTTTGTACCGATTCCAAAAATTCTGTCATCGATAGTAAGCTGCACTCTCTATTTAATCACTGAGTACCATAATTAAGCTACTTTTAACCGAAACCATGTACATTGTACAGTCCTTGTGTGATAGGCCACGGGGCGAAGATAGCATTTTTCTTCTGAGCGTGTCGGTGGCAAATAAATACACTTATCAAATTGGGCCAAACATANCTTTTTTCAAAAAAAACAACTGTTAAAAAAACTTTAAAATTGGAAGTTGTAGAAAGTTATTATGTACTTTGTAGTGGTTTTTTTTTCGAAGTCGGTTGTATTTTTTTGTGAAAAAGTTTTTTTCAACTGTAAATGTTGACGTTCAATAGTACCTTTGGTCTAATCGAAACAAATGTTTTGACTTTGACTTTGTACCGATTCCAAAAATTCTGTCATCGATAGTAACCTGCACTCTCTATTTAATCACTGAGTACCATAATTAAGCTACTTTTAACCGAAACCATGTACATTGTACAGTCCTTGTGTGATAGGCCATGGGGCGAAGATAGCATTTTTCTTCTGAGCGTGTCGGTGGCAAATAAATACACTTATCAAATTGGGCCAAACATAAAATTGTCCCGTCACTTATACATGTGAGGACCTTATGGCTAAATTAAACGAAAAATCTTAAGAATAATACTGTACATGTAAGAAAATACCTACCTACTGTANGCTGCACTCTCTATTTAATCACTGAGTACCATAATTAAGCTACTTTTAACCGAAACCATGTACATTGTACAGTCCTTGTGTGATAGGCCACGGGGCGAAGATAGCATTTTTCTTCTGAGCGTGTCGGTGGCAAATAAATACACTTATCAAATTGGGCCAAACATAAAATTGCCCTGTCACTTGTACATGTGAGGACTTTATGACATTATGGCTGCTGATTCAGTACTCAGCAACGGCAACACCGTTCGCTGACGAAGACATAAGGTCCTCACATGTACAGGTGACAGGGCGGCGCAAGACAAGAGATGGGTCATAGACTGCGGAGCGACGCCACACAAAGACTGAAGCTCGAAGCCATCTGAGAACCTATAAGCATTAGGAACGGATGTTTGATGTTAAGTTTGCATTCGATAATTAATGCCCCATGTATCAAAGCGGAAAACGGTATAATTTACCTTAAACACTTACACAGGTTTTGTAAGTATCTGAGGTATATAATATCGTACGCATAGTTGTATATCCATATTCATAATGTTTTCTCAGAGTCTACGAACATGTTCTAAGTAACTGAACAAAGGCTAAATTAAACGAAAAATCTTAAGAATAATACTGTACATGTAAGAAAATACCTACCTACTGTAAAGATTGTTAAAAATAAAAGCAAAGCTAAACCAAAATAAAAACGAACATAGGAAGAGACATGAACCAAATGAATACCCAAATATCATATTACAAAACAACACAACATTCGGTCGTTTGTCCAAATTATTACAAGAAAATTATAACAAGGTTCCCCTTTTCTTTAATAAAACCAAAGAGAAAAGAGTTCGTTATTTACATCAACGATCGGAGAGCGGAAGATAAAAATCTTTTATCTGGCTGAATGGGATGTTTGTGCCATGATCTCAAAGAAAAATTTCACCTAATTACTGAGGCATCCAGCTCCAGGCGATTTGAACCGACTCTTAAAGGGAACGATGCAAATAATTTTCTTAAGGAAAGATTGGCGGATGATTTAAAAATTAAACGCGGTTTAGAACAACAATTTTTAATTATGCTTAAATGTTTGGTGAGGCCAAAATTTCGGCGATGAATAATTACGTTATAAGATTTATGCCTATTACTTGTATTTTTTATCTTCAACGTTTATTCAAAACAAGCTACCGCCCGCGGCTCCGCCCGCGTTTATGTCGAAAATTATGCCAAAGGAACATATTCCCGAGATGACAAGTATCCTATGTGTTATTCTAGACTATAATCTACCCTCTCTGTGTATTTCTCTTTTATTTCATCGAGATCCATTAAGCCGTTCTGACGTGAAAGAGTAACAAACATCTATCCATCCATCCATCCATACAAACTTTCGCGTTTATAATATTAGTAGGATAACGGGAAATAACGGGACTAAAAACCTGACTGACTGAGATGAGACATGACTGGCCTTTTGGTTTAGTGGTTAGTGACCCTGACTGCTAAAACTGGTTCGATTCCCACCCAGAACAAATCTTTGTGTGATAAGCATGATCATTTCTTTTGTCTGGGTGTAATTAGTATTTAGAAATATGTAAGTATGTTTATCAGTTGACTGGTTGCCATAGCACAGGCTCTGCCTAGTTTGGGATCGGATAACCGTGTGTGAGTTGTCCCAAGATATTATTATATATTATTATTAAAATATAGACTAGATAATAACTGAAGTACCTTCAGTATAGTATAAATAACTTAAGAACATTCTATTCAAGAAAACTATGTTTACTTATTATTAAACTGCTGTTTGTTGTCCCTAAATAAGTAAATAAACAATAGCCTTCATTAGTTGAAAAACTGTTCCAAACGTAAGATGATATTTTAAAAGTCAGTCTATTTTGCAAGTACAAATTTAAATCACGTACTTAATAATGGTAATCCCCACCTGCAAAACTGATACTCCTCATCAAACCCAGACATCATTAACCCTTTGATAAAATATAATCTTCTTAGCACCCTACCTTGACTTCAAACCTTAAGACCACACCTTACAGGGGAGCCAAAGGTACAAAGCGGCTAGGTTCGATATAATCAACCTAAGATACGGGCTCTATTCAATGCGGCCCAGATTGAATGATAATTAGCACCCCTGGCTTCTGGCTGATTAAGCGTTCTGATAAGGCTTAATAGATTGGAGGTGATTTATTTAGAGTTTGTATCGGTGTTCCAGAAACTTTTATTTTGAGTGGGAATATTGTCTGAGCTATTTATAAATCGTATTGGTTTTGGGAGTTTATTTTGTCCCAATAATGTTTTGATTTTTATCTTGTTGTGATCCGTTTTACCGAGTCAAATAACAATTATCCTAAACAATATTTTACCCTTGACTTCGCTCTCGTGGCGAATCTCTCTCGTAGGTACTTTGTTCCATTGGATTCCAAAGGCACTTAAAGATGTTATAGATAATTCTTTCGTAATTAATAAGTATAGTAATTCCAGAGATTACCTTGAACAAAAATACTAACCAATAAACTTAACTTTGATAATAGGCAAGTTGATTTTCAGTTATGAGCTATATAAAACGCTTGTCAATAAAATTGTAACACATAAAAAGTCTTCATGCAATAAAATACATCATAACTGAAACTACATCTTAAATATTAACCTTGCCAAACCCTAATATAAAGCAGTATTCCTAAAAGGGTAACAATCCGTAAAGTTGGCATCATCCCATAAAATTTTCCCTCACTATGATTTCAATTAAACGTATCATCAAAAGCAGCCATTATGTATGACGTGGGAGACACGTTCTAAAGTTAAATTGCTCTAATTTGTGCCGTGCACCTTATTGCAACCCCTTTTCAAAGCCACTGCGTCGGGATTTATTCTAGTGGTGGGTGACGATTGTCGATGAAATTAGGAGAAATGTCGATAGTTTTATACAAATAGTCGTTTTTGTTTGGGATAAAATTATAGTCAATAAACAAGAAGTTTTTTTAAAAATTATGTTTTGAATGCCACTGCTTCGGGACTCGGGATTTATCCTGTTGTTGAGAGGTGCTTGTCGATGGAATCAGGAGGAATATCGATAGTTTTATACAAACTGTTGGGTAGGTTTTTTTTGGCGAAATAAATTTTATAGTCAAGTATTTTTTTAATAAAAAGTATTTTTTTATTTACCTACGTTTTGACTTTTCTAAGCTCTGGATTTTTATTTGCGTATTAGCTACATCTTATTCCTGTACCATAATATCTGTTATAGCCCTATTTTCACTCATTCCAAAAAAGTAAGTATGTAGGTACCTAACAGATATTTACCCGAAATTTAAATATTTATTTACAAAAGTCCGCAGAGAGTGCAAAATTATTATTGAACCACCTTAATATTTTCCTGGCGGCGTAGAACCAGAAGCTATCCCAATGGAATTACATAATGTTTCGAGATAAAACGCGCCTGACCTTTCCTTTGTAGGCCAATAGGAAGGTCAAAGGGCATTTTTTATGCTAATGTTCGGTTGTTTCTTTATTCAGAAATTAATTAAGTTGTTCGTTGCTCCGTCAGGTCATGATTAATTAACTAATAAGAGCTTTTTTGCAATTAAAAAGTAATAAGCATGAAACTACTTTTTTTTAATAGCCAACACAATACAAACTATCAACGGAACCCTATTACTAAGCGTCCGCTACCTATTCGTTTGTTTGTTAGAGGGTCAATCTCATGAACCGTAATAGGTAGTAGTAGTAGTAGACAGTTGAAATTGTCAGTGTGTTGAACTATTGCCACTATAAAAAAATTGAGTTAAATTAAAATTAAAGCGGATAAAAACATGAATCTGTATGAAGGCCACTTACAAGAAACATGTTTTTTTATCGGTTTAGGGTACTCAAGCCTTTGTGTGCCAGTCCGATATTGAGCGGCCTTATCGCAAAAAGCTATATTTTAAAGAGACAGCCTTTGGATAAATTTAAACGAATGTATGGATGTACCTATGGAAATACTACACCTAAGATTAAGAGAATTATTGACAATCTCATATAAGAATAATAATAATCATTTATTTCAATTCATTTGATCATATTATGCTGGTACATTTAAAACAAAATTTAAAAAAAATAGATGTGTAATAAAGTTGAAGAGTTTGTTTGTTTATTTGTTCGAACGCGCTTATCTCTGGGACTATCAGTCAGACTTGGAAAATATTTTTTTATATGATAGCCACATTCATGAGGAAGGCTATACTGGAACAGAAATAAGCGGGATATGCGCGTACGAACTCGCGGGCAAAAGCTACATGACAATATTGTGACATACATAAGAAAAAGTAAATGTATATAAACAAAACAATTCCAATTTCCACTTGCTAAAACAATATTCTATCAATAAATAATCTTATCGACACAAGAGCTCTCCACATTAAACGGATGCGTCCGCATTTTTTCACCCCCTCTGTTTACGATGTGATTTTCTCCATTTTGCTTTTGAAAGCGCATCGCCTTTGAACTTGTCTGAATTATTTAATCGTTTAATAGAATTACTGTAGAACACGATCCCCTATCTGTTTTTCAATACAACCTTCCCCTTAATTGGCTGGCTATGAAAATATTTATCATCCTCCGACTTTTTGTGGTTCCGTCTGTATAGATTTCTTTGAAAAGTGCAATATCTTGTTAGACTTACATTAAACTGCAATGGGATTCTTGTAGAGTTTTCTGAGAAGCCAATTATGGAAGTAATTTTATTTTAAACAGTCTGTATAGAAAGATATTGGATGGTTTTAAACTTAATTAGGCTTGAATATTCGCAGGTAAATTATACAAAATAAAACTTAAAATAAAATCTAATTATGCATTAACAATGCGTCACATTGGCATTGACCGTGGTGTAAAATTGAGGAGTGTAATTTTATACTTCAAAATATGTTTTGTCACAAAAGTAGACATCAAAGTATTCAAAGATCAATAAAAAAACGTCATTGTTAAATTCCTGAAAAAAAGCGTCATAATCATTATTCTCAAATTTCAGAAGAGGTGTTTTCCAATCTGTAACTTAGGTTCTTTGCTTAAGTTACGGGAACTCACCAAAATTATCCAACAGCAGATTTCATATAATGACCCCACACACACCCACATTCACAACGCTCGCAATAATTAATGAAAATCAATTACAAAATCGGAAATATTTCCGTGACTACTCTCATCTATAACAGGAATATGCATAATAATGCTGAAAAGCGGCTATTCATCAATCCTGCTGGTAGTCAGTCACGGCCTCATTTGAGCCTTTTAATCAACGCGCATCGCATCGCATTCAACAGATTTGCAGCCAGTTATAATTCATTATGGCGGCTAAGTGGGCCGGGATTAGTAGTCCACATTTAATCAGGTAAAGCGTACTGTTGCCTGCTTTGAAATAAATTGTTAGCCGGTATTGATGGCGTAATTGAGTCGATTATATTGATTTATTTAAGTGCACACAAACCACTTATAACAGAAAATTATAAATACACAGAGAAGAGTATAAAGCTAATGCTTTTGAAAAAAAAATCAATTTTCGAGCAGACCTTTCGCAGTAGGATGATGAGGATTTTTCTAGCCCGATAAAAACTAGATGGTTAGAGACATGATAAAACTGGCTAGTACCTATATTTCAAACTTCATTAAGTTTTAGATGTTAGTTCTAGTTTTGCACTGGTGTCGCTTGTGCACTAAAGAAACCTGTGGGACCTTGTCCGTATATTTTAGTCGTGAAACAATTTCTAAGTTGTCGCATTTCTGTATCATTGCAACGTCTTGTCGTGCGTGTCCGAGGGACCCTGAAACGCATCACTCAAACATTTAGCGACGACGTACTTACACCCCAAGTAGTGAACCTATAATATATTTATATGTTTGAAGATTGCTGTCTTTTGGATATTTTGTATTTGTCCTTTTGGTAGGATGACAGAGTCTTCGTAGATTTCTATTTAGCACTATCAGTTGCAATGACAGAAGGCGATTGCGATACGAGGCCATCAAACATTGGCCTTAGTGCAAGTTTTTAAACGCATTCGATCGCTTAACGTTAACCTCAACCTTGTACTAAAACAGGAATAAACGCTGTCTGGTGACAAAAAAGCCTCCTTTTTAACCGACTACCAAAAAAGGAGGAGGTTATCAATTCGTTTATATTTTTTTATGTTTGTTACTTCATAACTCCGTCATTTATGAACCGATTTCAATAAATCTCTTTCATGTGAAAGGATATACGGTCCGATTGGTCCCATAGAAATTTTATCAGAATTGGTTCAGTTGTTTGGTTTTTAAATCAAAATAGCTGGAGGAAATAGAAAGAATATCATCCTAGTAAATGAAATTGCGTGTTTTGCTTTCCTGTGACTTTCCAGTGATGGTGTGGTAATAAAAAACAGAATATTTATTTAAAAAAATAATTATGCCAAACCCTCTACATGATTCTCTTCACCCTAAATCTATATTATTTAATGGATTTTGACAATAATTTAAAAAACCAAATTACCACTAAAAAGTTTAAAATAAAAAACTTTTTACAAAAAAATACAACGACGAAAATAACTTTAATTTCGGTAGTCGGTAGTTTTGGTTGTTTCTTCGTATTTTATTGTACAAAAACTCGCACTAGCCTTTCTGTTCTACAAAACACTTAGTTTATTTTCCGAACTAAAATGTTTTTAAAAATAAACCTAAAGATAGCAATTCTAAAGTAGGGCAACTAATTGCGAAGCGTGCCTGAAATAATAAACCTCTATGGCTAATTATATTTGATGGCCGCTATCAATGGTCCTATAAAGTCGTCTAGATGGCCCTAACACTCGATTGAGACATTTAACGTTGACGCGTCCACTAATTGGGTGAGGACAGGAGGGACAGGAGGAGGTGAAGGGACAAATTGCTGTTTTAGGGTGACAATAAATTGATACCGGCCGAGGGAAATTACCATACAACCCCGAACGTATTTCACAATTGCTTTAATTACTGATGCCCGATGGTGGCAAGTGCCGACAATGGGTACGTTCACCCTACGTGGTTATGTTTTCTTAACAATTGTTGGTGTAGGCAGCGCTACCCGCAGAACTGGTGTTTAAGTGTTTATTCGAATTCGTAGGGGCAAGGAATTTAATTATTGGTTATGAATCTATATTTACTGATGTTTCGCCTCTGAACTCGTCGCCCTGTCTTTATTTATTTCCGTTAGAAAAATGTTTACGGTGAATAGGTATTAGTAACTCAGTAGTAATTTAAATGATACTGTTTTAATCGTATTATAGCGGGTGTTCCGGAAAAGTGAGGTTTTATGTTTAAAACTCCTGCTATTTAGATGAACAATTTTTGATCAGCTGATGATAAATTTGGGAAAATTCAATATGGTTTTGTTGTACTATGATTTTTTTGATGAAAGTTATTCATTCACATCCGCAAAAGTAGTTTTTAAAAATATGACCACACCTTTTCGTTACATCCTGTTTTAAACAAATTAGAATCCCTATCCATCTCTACGTTTTTTTCGTATCTATTATTACATTATAACGTCATCATTAATTTCATCAGTCGCGCCAGAAACTCTTATATTTCTTCATCTATATCCAAACAAAACCTGGCAACCCTACAAATAGGACAGCGACAGTGGAATAACTGGTCACCCGGTTGCTAATGAACGCACAGCATCTTTTTTACCAATCGAACTCTGGAACGCTCTGGGGAAACAATGGAATGAAGATTTTATCCATCACTGTTTGGCCCTGCATTAGTAAGCAATTATCAATCACAATAGAGGGAATTTTTCAATAGGGTGCAACCGTAGATCGATTGCACCGGATTTTCCAAGAACTGAGGTGTAGTGAACTTGAAGTGAGCTGTCAATCCATCTCATTAAAGTGGCATGACAGTTCACTTCAAGCTCACTTCACCTGGATTTCCACGGTGAGATTTTACAGAACAGTACCTACAACAGATACGTAAAGGATGATAGTTACTTAACTAGCATTTTATTTTATTAATAAAGCAATACAATATAACTTATGACGAAATATACCATACTTATCAAAATACCGCTGCTAACGATAACAAACCCACCATTTANTATATTGTATTGCTTTACTTTACTTTACTTATGACGAAATATACCATACTTATCAAAATACCGCTGCTAACGATAACAAACCCACCATTTAACAAAACAATTGAAAATCATTTCACCACACATGAAAACCGTCAAAGCAACCGTTCACTCAAACATCACTGACCAATCATTCACTCACTCACACGCGCATACGTTCACTAAAAAAGAACATAATTGAATGGTCTTACACGTGCACGAAAACCTAAACACCGTTTACAATCTACGGGGGCTGCTACCCCGGGGTTATTTTGGCCGACTATAAATTAATTTCGGCAGAGGCACTGCAGTTAAGCCTCCATACATTTTAATTGCTTCCATTATCGGCTATTCTGCAAAATGGCGACCTGATGACAATGGAACCCACCCCATGACAGTGTTTTGATAAAAGGCTTTATTAGGATTCATTTTTGTGTGCGGAAATTAGAGTGCAGTTTTAAGGTAGGTAATTAGGTTTTGCGGTATTTGTGTCGTTATTTTTAAATTATTGTGAAGTATTAATGTTGACCACAAGTATTTATAAAAGAAGGTAAAATTTGAACCCA
>NDFZ01003417.1:0-17825 GCA_002192655.3 Mamestra configurata
TAAATCTTCGTGAGTGAAAAAACGACTTGTGTTGCTAACGAGAGTTGCCATTATTATTATTATAATTAGCCAAAATAAACATAAATATTTTTTGGCATAATTTAAATATTTATAACAATAGATAAAACATGCTACACAGACAGACACACACTTAGTTTTTGGCATAACTACCTTTTACTTGTGACCAACAGCTTAACGTATTATTCGAAGCTCAGAGAAGTCTCGCCATACAATGTCTTGGTCAATTGGTCACCCATCTATGGACCGACTTCGGTAAGCGATGCTTAACCTCAAAGATCTACCCATGTGGCCGTTACAATTTAGCTACGAGCTCCACATCCTACTAATACTATAAATGCTTATTTATATTATTAATGTTTGTGAGGATGGATGGATGGATGAATGTTTGTTACTCTTTCACGCAAAAAATACTGAATTGATTTCGATAAAATTTGGCACAGTGGTAGATTATAGTCTGGAATAACACATAGGATACTTTTTATCCCGGGGATATGTTCCCTTGGGATAACTTTCGACCATCACGCGGGCGGCAACTAGTATCGAATATCCACCACACAGACATCAATAAGTTCAGAACCCATAACATGAACAATTTCACACAGAAAAAATCTCGTAAAATCAACAAAGATTTAATATCTAATAATTGCAATTTCTTTCTCATATTTCACGATTTTCCTTTCCATTTTTAAAAGGAAAATGGAACGCAATAAAGAAACTCAAACAGTTCATTTCATGCTTGGATCGGTCCAGATTTAATTGGAAATTACGTTAAAAATTGAATCGTGTATTTCCAATTAAAATTGCATTTACACTTAGAACGGAAATGCATTTTCCTTCTGTTTCGTAATGTTGGGTATTTCATTGATAAATTGCTTGCTATAAGATAGAGGAGCTCGCGGATAGTAAAAACAGTCTCACGGGTTGATCATCGAGGTTAAGCGACACTGGCCGAGGTCAGTTCGTGGATGGGTGACCAGACCATCAATTACATACCAGCGGCTTAACGAACGTGCTTGCTTAGGCGCAGGAGAGCGCTCAGAACTTAGCAGAGTATTTGCACTTAACAACTAAAATAATAATAGTCCTGCACACTTTAGAAGCAATTCAACATAAACCACAAACACAGAGAGCACAGGTTTTAATTTCGTTCACATTTAAAATATTCTATTCTACGCTCGTGCCGCCATTTTGATTCGTGCGGAAGTGACGGGCGACACAGATGTAGAACGGAAATGGAAGAGGCAGACGTTCGTACTTCGTATAGAACAGTTCCAGAATTGACGATAGACAACGCAATAACTGAACATAATCTTAGTAATATTATTTCGTTTATTCATTTTTTTTTAAACTTATTTCTTACATTTTTAAATATTTCTTAAAAACTATAAAAAAAAAACATTTAAAAATATAAAAATAGTAGACCACCGGTATCGGGAACAGGGTCCAAGCTACCGGCGGTCAGGGCTCAAGAGAGAGGAACCTCCTAACAATACGAGCCGTGTCCAGAAGTACCGCTTTCTGAATCAGGCCCTTGATCCAGCTGCCTAACGAGAGCCTCCTGAGGTGCTGGTCGAGGCTCGTGGCTATTAAGCCATTGGCTGACACAACTATCGGTACAATGATTGCTGAGTCCACATCCCACATGTCGACAACCTCGCGAGCCAAGTCAATATATTTGATTTGCTTATCTTTCAGTAATATTATTATTATGAATAAGACGAAATTAAAATCGGTACTTAGAAAATGGTTTTTCGTGACTTACAGAAGGCAGGACCTAGTTTCTATCGGACGGCGAGCCACCCAACTTTGTATAAAAGTCCTTCTTCAGGCAAGCATATTATAAGTTTCGCGAATATTATGATGAGCTAGACTACAGTCGGTCGTGTGCCTTGCTCATAAGAACTAAATTTTTTGGAAAAGAATGGAATAACCAAGCCGTATTATAGCCAATTTACAAAAAACCTTGAATTATACACCTAAAAATTCCCCATGAATCACTCCGTCAGTGGTGAAAATCGCATGAAAACCCGCGGAGTAGTTTTTGAGATTATCGCATACCGACAGACAGACAGATGCGGCAGAGTGTCTTTGTTTTATAGTATGTAGTGACAATGAAGTGATGATAGAATTCTTTGGAACTCTCCTTCCACGTTTTTCCACGACTTAATTACCTTCATGGCCAGCTCCTATCTTTAAACTATAAATTACTATGTAGATTGAAGTAACTATTACACAACAAAGTCACATTTTATGACTATTATATTAAGTTTATTTGTCGTGATCTTTCAGTTGATCTTAGACCTCATGTTTATCGAGGAACGTGTCAAGAATAGGCTAGTTGAGACACATTAAAATTAAAGCCTCATTTGCATTTAGTAAAATGCTGTTTTTTTTGTGTTTGATATTACAAACAGAAACTTCAATTTTATTTATTTGGATAGACTGTTTAGATGATTCTTATTTTGTCCGACTAGAACGTAGAATTCAGGGGCCCTAACCTTTTTTTTTTAAGGATGTGAAATCATCAAATGAGTCTTTCCGCTCTTGGCGGAGTGGAAGGGAGTGTCAGGCTCTAGCTGACTAAAACCCACCCATGCTCCTCCTAATGCCCTTTACGTTCCAGTGCCGCAATGCCTCTTTCGAATAAATTCCGCAACCCGCCAGTGCCTGCCAGGGCCCGTCTTCTATGCATACAACGCACCGTTGACCCGGGCCTGGTTCTGATTGGACAGCGAGCTACCCGACGCTCGCCGTCCGCAGGAGGGGCCCTAATCTGCGCCTCAAAACCATCATGATTACGACTTGGGAGGGAGATGGAGATACAAGACGCATAGCACTATCGCTTTTTCGCAACAGAATCATGATAGCATTTGCACATCATAGGCTGACTATACCATAGATTAACCCATAGATTAAGTACCTACCTCATGTCACCGTGCCACTTTTAGTCATTCAACATCATTGTAAACAGTCGTACCTTTGTGAAAACTGTACAATCACTCTTTTCCTGAACACAATGCGGCGGAAACTGTTTTAATTTGGTTTCAAGTGGATCTGTGGGCAGTCAACCCTGGTACCTTGATGTCTTTAAAGGTATGATGGGTATTGGCAATCAACCATACTTCAACGGAACGAAGTTCTAAAATCTAGCTTTTTTGTGTTTCTCTCAGTAAGGTTTCATTACATCATGGGGTTGCATAAAAATTAATTATTGGTCTGCCATCTTTGGGAGTTCGCCATATTGGATTTAGAATGATGTCACTCCGCTGACCGTGCATTGTCATTGAAACCAAAAGTGTATGCAACATTTCAGCTCAATCAGTTGGAAGCAACCGTTTTAAAATTCAGTTGCAAGATTTGACCCATACATAGTAAGTTATAGAAGTATGCGATAAGAGAGTATGTTAAGATGGTCACCCATACACAGACCAACCTCGGCAAGCGTTGCATAACCTTAAAGATCGACCAATGCGGCTGTTATTATTTAGCCACGAGTATACGAGTTGTATATGTTCAAATCGCACGGAGAACTTTGCTTGCGCGATGCAGGATTTCGATAGTATTTCATCGCTGACAGGATAGATGGCGTCGCGGTTTTTTTTGTTGCCGTACAAATTTCGCTTCTTAGTTTTTAATGTGGCGGATTGTTGCCGCTACAAACTGACAAACAAGGCAAGTTAAATTAAAGCTTTTTAAAAAACTACTAGTTCTTATTTTCTAGTAAATACAAATTGTTTTACTAGCGGAATCCCCATGGACCTCCTCTGACAGAAGAAAGTTATCCATTTCGCTGTCGGCCGCCTGATAACTTTGTCAATCTTCTAAAATTTGAATTATGTTTTATAGAATGTTACCGTTATAGAATGTTCAGACGCCAGCACAAGCTACAATAATCTATCAAATTTCTTTAATTGATTTTCAATTTTATCGCTACAGCAATAGGTTCAATGTTGATTGGGAAAATTTGACAGTTTCGGGTAGCTTGATGTACTGGCGTCTGTACCATTAAGTTCCTAAACGACTAAAGAGATCCAGATTAAAGAGTATAGAGGTACGCGGAACAGGGTGGAAAGTCATGCAAGCACTATTAAAAAGGGAGGATCCCTCGTCCAGGTGTTGTATCTGATGGTTCCTGCCCGATAGTTGTTGTCGAGATATTGAATAAGGTTCAAATCGCGAGGAGAACTTTGATAGCGCGTCGATGTAGGATTTTTGTGACGTCAGGACTTTATTCGTAGTTCAAATGTGGCGGTTACAGTTCCGAGGATTTTTTTACGTTGGGTAAAATACTGGTATCTATCTGTAGTATTACTTGTCATGTAGGGATTCAATTCAAGAAAAAAGGAGTTTCAAGGCTAGCTACACATCATCTGCCTAGCCTTTTCCCAACTTTATTGGGGTCGGCTTCCAGTCAAACCGGATTCAGGTGAATACCAGTATTTTACGTGGAGCAACTGCCTACCAGACCTCCACAACCCATTTACAGGGTATCACGATAGTTCTTGGCAAGACTTCAGTCAAATTTACTGGCTTACGACTGTCCGAAACGACTGCCAAAGATCTACAAATGACAGCCAGGACCAACGGTTTAACGTGCTTTCCGAGGCACGGAGGAAACTCGGTATGTTAAGATGAGTCACCCATCCACAGACCAACCTTGGCAAGCGTAGCTTAACCTTAATCGACCCGTGCGGCTGTTATTCTTTAGCCCCGAGCTCCTCAAGGTTAGCTGCACAATAAATATAAAAATAATGTTAAGTACCATGGTGACATCACGTTGTTTTTTCTTCGGAAGCAAAATCTGGTCAGGTACGAGTCGAACGCACACAGGGTTTCTTATCATTAGAAAGCTTTATTTATGGCTTTAATAAGAAAGAAAGAAAGATATTTATTCAGCACATATATTAGTCCTCCTGACCGATTTCGGGCATGGCGACCAATCTCAACCGAGACTAGCCATCGGCGCGGGACATATTATAGTGCACTCTGGGTGTATCGTCCGCACATAATATTAAATTAATTTTTGTATACCAAATTTTGTAAAATCATTATTTGAAAAGAGTAACTATGGAGTTTCTTGTCCGTTCTTCTCCATAAGAATCTACCTTTCCGATGGACAGTAGTGTCACTTTATTAATGTAATATTATTATTTTACTGAACTGTAAATGCTGACGTTCAAAAGTGCCGTTTAATGGCCTAATTGAAATAAACGTTTTGACTTTTGACTAGCCATCAGCGCAGGACATATTATAAGTGCACAAGTGTGTGCGCAAACACAGGTGCACTCCCTCTTCCATCACTCTCATATTCCGATGGGACGGCAACCCGACACGACCGGAGAGAGATCTGGCGCAGGACCAACAGCTTAACGTGCGCACCAAGGCACGGGGGTGTTACACCACCAACTTCCAAACTCCGGGCTGTCATTGAGAAATTCCTATTCTTTTTATTAATTTTATTTAATATGGGTTTGCTCTTGACTCTAGTCTAGGTCATAGATGAGGATGACAGAGACAAAGTAGAAGATGGAGCGAGCGTACCTAGAAGAAGCCTGTTCATTCTAGGTAATTTGAAAAGCCCAATGACACTGTCTCCACGCTTGGCAGTCGGCGAGACCAACGGAGGAGTTCAGCACATATATGACGATTACAGGATAAACAAAATGGTAACAAAATAAAAGCAATAACATTAAATTAAAAAGTGGTTTAGCTAATATCGAAATGTGTCGTTAATAATATCCAATACATCTATATCTTCTTGGGTCAACTCGCACACGGTCATCCGATCCCAAACTAGGCAGAGCCTGTGCTATGGCAACCAGACAACTGATAAACACCCTTATATATTAATAAATACATACATATTATAGACAAATTACACCCAGACACAGAACAAATGATCATGCTCATCACACAAAGATTTGTTCTGGGTGGGAATCGAACCCACGACCTCCGGTTTAGCAGTCAATACTCAATACTCAATAGTTGATTTGCATTCCAAAATGTGTACTTAGGTGGTAAATTTAAAAATAAATTGTGATCATTATGGACCCACCCTGTCGGGCACAGCAAAAAACAAATATAATTATGTAGGAGAGAAAAAGCTTTAAATAGCTTAACTTATATTTAAAATAAATCCAATAATACCATATTAGGGACTCTTCTTACCTTATATTTTATCATTTACATATTCCTTAATACTATAATAGCATTTTTCAATTAAAAATTGTTTTATTTTTTATAAATATGCTTATTTTATCTTCTATTTTTATTAGTTGTGGTAGTCAAGGTTCAACGTTGTTTGACTGGCCTGTTGGTCGAGACCAACAGGCCAGTCAAACAACGTTGAACCCTTTTTTTTATAAGGATGGGAAATCATCAAATGACTTCTTCCGCTCTGGGTGGAGCGGAAGGGCGTGTCAGACACTTACTGACTAAAACCCATCCGTGTTCCTTCTAAAGCCCTTTGCGTTCCAGGGCCGCGGTGACTCTTTCGAACAAATTCCGCAACCCTGGCAGAACGTTGAACACTTGGTGCGTGAGTTCGACTCGCACTTGAGCGGTTTTCTTTGTATGCACTAAATGCATACAAAGTTTCATATTTTGATATACATAATTATCTCCATTTTTACGATCATCGATTTAAAACAAGATAATTTTTTTTACAAAAAATATAACCGACTTCCATATAAAAAACACCACAAAGTATAAAATATTTTTATGTAAAAAGTTTTTTGTTGTTGTTGTGAACAATAGACAGACATGAGATTTCAGCAATCCCAGTCCATTTGCTATAATTTATTGAGGAGTTCCGTTGCCTATCTCCGAAGTTCTTCATCAGATCTTCACCAAATTGAAATGGGACTCCGAGAAAGTACTCTTCCAAAAACTACCCAAATCACTTTAAGTGTGCCTATAAAATTTGAAGAGTTCTCTCTATTTCTCCAGGATCCCATCATCAGAACCTGACTTGATGATCATGGGACCACCTGGGAAGTAAACCCATACAAACAAAAAAAAATCCAAATCGGTACAGCCATCTTCGAGTAATCGGCGAACACATAAAAAACAAAATAAAAAAGGTTCCGTAGAATAGAGAGCCTCCTCCTTTTTTTGAAGTCGGTTAAAAACGCAACCAACGCCGAAAAATCACGATCCTAGTATATTTTTCTTATTTCGTTTATTTTTAATCTTATTAAAATGTTATAATTTTTTTAATAAGTAAGTAAGTAAATTTTATTTGTTTAAACATGGTGTACATGATACATTGCATGCAAAATAATAATGTGATAAGAAAAAGTTCTAACATGTTCGGCCGCACATCGTGGCGTACAAATTGGTAGGAAGAGATGGTGCATAAACCGTGATACTATTCATCAAAATTACATTTCATTATTATTCATTAAAGATTAGGTATCATTACAATTCAATAAGCATATTCTTTAGATAAAAATATTTATTACAATCAGACAAACATAATATAACTATATACTTACTATCTTAAAACTATTTACATCTACTAAACCTAAGTATGTACATATACAAAAACAAAGTGCACTCAGGCGTCAAAGTATTCCTCCGCGTCGCTGTCATCCGGAAACGTGCCCAGAAGACTGGCAGCATTGCCACGTTGAATGGCAATGCTAATTCTTTGAGCAAAGAACGAGCCAGCCCTCTGGTCACGCAAAATGTCGATCAGTCGGCGAGATATGTCCTTGAAAAGAAGACGCGCACTCGGACCCCATGATTATTATTCTTTAGATTAAATTCAATGTCAAAGTAGTCATTAAATAAATTGGTCAATAAAATATGAATTATTGTCATTAATATTTCAATTCCACATTGCTATCCTAATAAATAAAACTGACAAAAATCAGTTTTAATTCTTAAGTGACAATGGATTTTATTAAAGTAATGATATTTTTTAATAATCTCTCGTTTAAAAAATCGGATTTTTATTTGCCATGCTCTATCGCAGAGCATGACAAAAAACAATAGGCATTTTAGAAAATTATCAATTTTATTTTTCTGTCATTATGTTTTTATTCATGTTTCGCGACATTATTGAAAAAAAATATAATTACTTTAATAACGTCCATTGTTTCTTTAGAATAGCAACAGATTTTATCACTTTTTTTGCAATAAATTAATAATTTTCCAACGTAATTAGTGCAAAGGATAGTAATAAATCGATGATTATACAATCGCAAAAAATCATCGTAAACATATCAGGAAACGCAGACTCCGGCAGGGTATCCCTCTCTTAAAAGCCAGGTCAACCTCAACCGGTATCCTTATTCCATGTTGTGAAAGTTCGTTGACGGAGATGTGGACATATCCCCAGCTGTACGGCGCCGTGCTGGAAGGCGACGGCATCGAGCATTCTGATGGCTTAATGGAGTGTGCTAGCTACCAAGTGTCAATTAATTTCATTTAATTTGATTTACAGTTTGAATATTTTATTTTCTGTGTCATGTATTGTAAAATACTTTGCATACTACTGTATAAATTCAAGTTTTTAAAACTTAACAGACAGATGTGTTGCTGGGGAGTTTGTTGCGCCACTTCTTCTTCCCAACTATAACACTAGGAAGTGGTGACGGGCGGGCGTTTTGGGGGAATGTCTTTATGTAGAACTTTGACGTTCAAAAAGTGCTGGCACTCAGCCTAATTTGAATAAATGACTTTTGATTTTGATTTTGCAGACCAAGCGGCTGCAGCGCTCGTAAATCGCGCGCGCGGTGCAGGTGCTGGACTCCTTCCCCGACTGTGACGCGCGCACCGCGCTCGCCAACATCATCATCGCTATGCACCATGAACATCTTTGAACTTCATCATATTTGTGAAGGAAGCAGTGCAACTCATCGGGTATTCAGGGTCATGTTATAGGTACCTTCGAGATCTTAATGTTCGTGTCAATTCTGGTAACCTTCTTGGCGTAAAAGCGACGAAAAACACTTTGTATGATGCTTTTTTTTATTTGAGACTAGCGGACGTCACGCGGTTTCACCCGCATAGTTCCCGTTTCCGTGGGAATACGGGGATAAAATATAGCCTATGTTACTCGCTGATAATGTAGCTTTCCAATGGTGAAAGAATTTTTGAAATCGGCACGGCAGTTTATTCATTACAAACATACACACACACAAAACTACAAATATTTCCTCATTAAAATATTAGTGTAGATGAGTTTGCTCTTGACTCTAGTCTAGGTCATAGATGACAGAGACAAATCGACGATGGAGTGTGCTTACCCAAAAGAAGCCTGTACACTCTAATTTTGAAGGGATTAGGGTTGTATGCGTTCGGAAACACAGACGCAGGCAGAGAGTTCCACTCCTTTGCTGTGCGCATTATAAAAGACGTTTGGAAACGTTTAGTGCGAATTGGTGGAATAGCAAGTTAAGTGGTAATTGGTACAAAATGTTGAATGTGTAAGCCGATGGTCCAAGATGGTACCCCGACGTCAACCTATCGCCCTACCATAGGATTAAAACCAAATATTTTAATCCTACTGTCCAAAAACAAAATTAAAAAAGGAAAAAACAAAATTTTGGATCACTATTTAAAATGAACAATGTGTTTTACTACCAATCTTTTTTAAAACCTATTATTTTATTTTCACACCAAATCGTCAAATTATGTATATAGTCCTTCTGATCGATTTCGGCAATGGCGGCCAATCTCAACGGAGACTAGCCATCGGCGCACACAAACACAGGTGCACTCCCTCTTCCATAACTCTTATATTCCGATGGGACGGCAATACGACACGACTGGGAGAGATCTGGCACATGACCAACGCCTTAACGTGCTTTCCGAGGCATGGGACTGTCACACCACCAATTTCCAACTCCGGGCTGTCACTTAGAAATTCCTATTGGAAAAGCACAATGACAATTTTTGCCTGACCTGGAAATCGAACCCAGCCAAACGTAACCTTAAGTACGACATTACAGCCCGCAAGCGGCACCCGTCGGCCTCCTCTGCTAGGGGCAGGTCCGCGGTCAAAATAAGGTTCCAAATTTACATTATTGCCCGGCGGGTTATTGAAATTAATTACAATATTATTGCCCAGCGGTGAACGGGGCACAGCGTCGGACGCGCCCCGCTCGCGCTGATCAGCCACTTCTCTTCATGGTGCGAGCACAATTTTCTCGCAGTAGGTCTGAAAAGTAGCGTATGCTCCTCAGGGATAAAGGGTGTCATTGCCTTGGGCTAGCTTAAATCCCTCGCTGCATTCAGGATTCTTATATTAACTCTATCGCTTTGCTCGTGAGTAAAACTCTAAACTCAAGTTGACTCTCGAATCCTTCATTGCATTCGGGATGACGCCCGTGCTATAAGACACTGCTTTATCCCCTCGGTGCATAATCTACTATTATTATCATTGATATGCGCGCTTGATAACTTACAACTTACCTGATGGAAAACGATGATGTGTTAGAACTAACCTGTTCACTATTGACTTCAAGACCCCAGGGTATAGAAAAGTTCTGCCAGGGTTGCGGAATTTGTTCGAAAGAGTCACCGCGGCCCTGGAACGCAAAGGGCTTTAGAAGGAACACGGACGGGTTTTAGTCAGTAAGAGTCTGACACGCCCTTCCGCTCCACCCAGAGCGGAAGAAGTCATTTGATGATTTCCCATCATTAAAAAAAAAAAAAGGGTATAGAAAAGTTATAGAAGATAGTTATACTTAGTAAAATTTCTTATATGCTACTAGCTTGAACCAGCGACTGCGCTCACATGAATGTTGGGAAATATCCCAAGGAAACAACCTATGTACTAATCTATGACATGATCTATCCGTAAGCCAAATTTCATCGTAATCCGTTCAGCTCTTAAGACGTCAAGAGGTACCAACAGACAGACATACGGACAGACAGACTTACATTATTAATGCGATAGTCAGAGTGCCAATTTTACTCATTTTCAAGCAACGTCAAAACCTCATGTTTCATACATTTTTTACAGATTGCGACTGAGATCAGAAAAAAAACTTTTTTGCAAAACAAAAACAACTTTAATTTTGGAAGTCGGTGTTAAAATACGAAGAAATAACCAAAAACACCGACTTCCGAAATTAAGTTATTTTATACTTTGTAGTGTTTTTTTATTTGGAAGTCGGTTGTATTTTTTTTTTGTAAAAAAGTATTTTATTTTTCACTGTTTACCCCACCACACCCAACACGCAATTTCTATGGGACCAATCGAACGTATATACTTTCAAATCGGTTCATAAATGACGGAGAGGTAACAAACATATAAAAAATACAACCGAATTGAAAACCTCCTCCTTTTTATGAAGTCGGTTAAAAATGAAAAGAATTAGCACTAAGATGTGTTGCTGGGGAGTTTGTTGCGCCACTTCTTCTTCCCAGATTAGACACTTTGAAGTGGTGACGGGCGGCCGTTTTGGGGGACCATCTTTATCCTAAACGTTGACGTTCAATAATTGCTGGCATTCAGTCGAGTTTTATTTTAATCAAATTCAAAAGTCATTTATTAAAATTAGGCAGAGTGCCAGCATTTTTTGAACGTCAAAATTCTACATAAAGACAGTCCCCCAAAACGCCCGCCCGTCACCACTTCCTAGTATTTTAGCTGGGAAGAAGAAGTGGCGCAGCAAACTCCCCAGCAACACATCTGTCTGTTAAGTTATAAAAACTTGAATTTATACAGCAGTATCCAAAGTTTACAAAACATGACACAGAAAATTATATGTCTAATATGTGAATCAATGAAATTAATTGACACTTGTTAGCTAGCACACTCCATTATGCCATCAAAAACAAACAAACTCAAGCATTAACAAGTAAATCAAACTAATTAAGCCTCCAGGCATAAATAGTGCCCAGGGTTGCGGAATTTGTTCGAAAGAGTCACCGCGGCCCTGGAACGCAAAGGTCTTTAGAAGGAACACGGATGGGTTTTAGTCAGTAAGAGTCTGACACGCCCTTCCGCTCCACCCAGAGCGGAGGAAGTCATTTGATGATTTCCCATCCTTAAAAAAAAAAAAGGCATAAATAGTGTGCCTGGTTACACTAGTATAACTTACAGTAATAAAGTAATTGATAAATTAGTAGCTAGTAGCGGACGTCACGCGGTTCCACCCGCGTGGTTCCCGTTTCCGTAGGAATACGAGGATAAAATATAGCCTATGTTACTCGCTGATAATGTAGCTATCCATTGCTGAAAGAACTTTTAAAATCAGAGCAGTAGTTTTTAAGTTTACTCGTTACATACAAAAAAAAATGCTAATCTTTCCGCTTTATAATATTAGTATAGATGAGCAAGTACCATATAAAACACGTTTATTAATTAGCTCTGCCCTATTGAAAGAGTTTATTATAGTGACAAGCGCTAAGCGAACAGGTCGCAAGTCTTTAGTAGCATTATGTGGTATTTATTATTATCAGTTATTATTTGTCTCGGTAAGTGATATTCATTGTACCGGGAATAAGGCATTCATTTTTATTGAAATTTATTCGATATTCGAGATATCCAGATGTGAACATTAATTTAATCAAAATTAATTAAATTGTTTAATGCAAAATTCGAATGAAATCAGTCAAAGTCAAAGTCAAATTGGTGTTTTAGTTAATTTTTTTTGTAAAAAGTTTTTTTTTTCACTTTTTAGTGGTTCACATGTGCTTACCCCTTCACAGCGTACCGGCGTGGTGTTATGTTATGAACTGGTGTTAAAAATAGACAGACATGAGATTTCAACAATCCCAGTCCATTTACTATCATTTATTGAGGAGTTCCGTTACCTATCTCCGAAGTTCTTCATCAGATCTTTACCAAATTGAAATGGAACTACTCCGAGAAAGTATTCTTCCAAAAACTAAGCAAATCGCTTCTAGTGTGCCTATAAAATTTGAAAAGTTCTCTCTATTTCTCCAGGACCCTATCATCAGATCCTGACTTGATGATTATGGGACCACCTGGGAAGCCTTGCAAACATAAAAACAAATCCAAATCGGTCCAGCCATCTTCGAGTAATCGGGGAACATACATAAAAAAAAAGTTTTGACGAATTGAGAACCTCCTCCTTTTTTTGAAGTCGGTTAAAAAAACGAAACCCACAGAGGAGCACTCGTGTACCTGTCTCTCCGTCTGTCCCAGACAATTTGCTCCGCATCTATTGGACCGATTTAGTTGAAAATTGGAACACATAAAGTTCTGCGACGCAAACGTGGTCGCGTAAATTATTTCTAGCATAGTGCCACTATTAATGGACAATTAGATTTAATATCTCTTCAAAATTAGAGTGAAAAGGCTTGTCTCTGTCATCTATGACCTAGACTAGAGTCAAGAGCAAACCCATCTCAAATAAAAAATAAAAAACCAACCCAAAAATCGCAAAAAAAAAACACTACAAAAACAGCTCTCCAGTACATTTTGCCGAATCATGCGCACAGAAATGTATGGGCAGTCAAATTTCTTTTCGCGATTTGGTGTTAGTCCCATTGTAAAAGTTATTCATAATTATGAATACAATGACCCCTTTTAAGGTAATACGTTTATTCTGTTACACGTTGTATTTGTTACAGCCAAGGTATCCTCAAACGATGTGTTTCATATGCAACACCATACAGTCATAGATACATTCATACAAAGATTACAGCTGGAGACATGGGAGAAAGAAGAAGCACCTTGCTTGGAGAAAACCCTCAGTCTGTTGGAGAATGTGAAGAACTTCACGCTATGGGCTACGTGGGGTAAGCTTAATATTGCCTAAATCAATCAACCAGTCGAATTGTTTGTTTGTTTTTTTAGGTTTCCGTACCCAAAGGTAAAAACGGGACCCTATTATTAAGACTCCGCTGTCCGTTCGTCTGTCAGTCTGTCCGTCTGTCACCAGGCTGTATCTCATGAACAGTGATAGTTAGACAGTTGAGATTTTCACAAGTATTTCTGTTGCCACTATAACAACAAATACTAAAAAACAGAATAAATAAATATTTAAGGGGAGCCCCCTTAAATGTTTATTTTATTCTGTTTTATACAACAAACAACAAACGAGATTTTTTTGCCGTTTTTATGAATAATGATACGGAACCCTTCGTGCGCGAATTCGACTCGCACATGGACGATTTTTTTTTTATTGAACCTATTAGGTACCGATTAATACAAAGCTGCATACATGATGTAAGCTTTGATCAGTTTTAAGTTCTAGATTAAAAAAGGATCTTTGGTCTTCGGGTCCTACACGTTAGCAGTGATCTTATTCCAATTTCCTAACTTCCAATTAATAAAAACAAATTTATAATTATAATGTTACTAGCTACCGGCCGCGGCTCTGCCCGCGTTAATGTCGAAAATTATCCCAAGGGAACATACTCCCGAGATGTATGTATAATTCCAGACCCTAATCTACCTCTGTCCCAAATTTCATCAAGATCCGTTCAGCCGTTTGGGCGTGAAGAAGTAACAAACATACACACACACACTCACAAACTTTCGCCTTTATAATATTAATGTGATGTGATATCTGTACTGTTTCTCTTTGTGTACATACATTTGTAAATAAATACTACAAAAAATGCTGTTCTACCTGAGTTTTTAAGATATTTAAATGCTCCATCCATTAAAGGTTGTATACACAACAAATAAAGCATACGCATTTAAGGTAGCAATATGATTTTTCCTTAAAAACGACTAAATAGAATAACTGAACATTATTTCTGTATAGAATAACAGGGTACTATGAAGTCTTAAAACGAAGGAGCTCGTGGCTAAATAATAAACAGCGGCATGGGACGATCTTTAAGGTTAAGCAACGCTTGCCGAGGTTGATCTGTGGATGGGTGACCATCTTAACATACCGAGACTCCTCCGTGCCTCGGAAAGCACGTTAAGCTGTTGGTCCCGGCTGTCATTTGTAGATCTTTGGCAGTCGTTACTGATAGTCAGAAGCCAGATAATCTGACACCAGTCTTGCTCAACGTAAAATACTGGTATTCAGCTGAATCCGGTTTGACTGGAAGCTGACCCCAATATAATTGGGAAAAAGGATAGGCAGATGATGATGAAGTCTTAAAACGATCATGATTCCGCTCTAAGAGGGAGACGGAGCTACACATGACAAATAGCACTATCCCGTTTGCATCATCGGAATTGAATGGCATTAGCACGTCATAGTAGGGCTGCCGAAGTATTGAACGCTTTAAGCGATATTACTGTAAATGAGTTGTTTAAAACTAGCATTTGACCAATTAATCGCACTACATTGTTGACAGCTGTCTAAATTACAGTGGTTCAAACATAGGAGCCTCGATTTGAATCACTGTTTATAATAGGATTCTAGTCGTACCTATATGCCCTGCTTGGGCTGAGCACCGCCATGTCCTCGTCGAGGCGATCGGCGGCGGCGACCCCTCGCGTCCGGCCCTGGTTGAATCCATGGTCCGGAGCGAGGAGGCTTGGGAAGCGGTCACCTCCTTCTGCGAAGCAGTAATGCTAGCAAAGGAGGAGGAGGGCCGCGCGAGGGAAAGGCAAGGCCTTCGCCCCAACCGCCGCAACAGGAGAAGACGCCCCGGGCGTCGGGAGTCGCAGGGCGATCCCCGGCCACCGTAGGCGCGGGCCTGCGGACGGCGAGCATTGGGTGGGTCGCTGTCCGATCACCACCAGGCCCGGGTCGATGGCGCGTTGTGTTTCACGCGCGCCTCAAAGAGATGTCAGCATAAAAGAAGGGGCCCGCTAGGGCCAGAGCCTGCCAGGGTTGCGGAATTTGTTCGAAAGAGTCACCGCGGCCCTGGAACGCAAAGGACTTTAGAAGGAACACGGATGGGTTTTAGTCAGTAAGAGTCTGACACGCCCTTCCGCTCCACCCAGAGCGGAAGAAGTCATTAGATGATTTCCCATCCTTAAAAAAAAAAAAAAAAGTCGTACCTATATATCTTTATCTATTTGACTAGCCTGTTGGTCGAGTGGTTAGTGACCCTGATTGCTAAACCGTAGGTCGTGGGTTCGATTCCCACCACGGACAAATCTTTGTGTGATGAGCATGATCATTTGTTCTGTGTCTGGGTGTAATTTGTCTATAATATGTATGTATTTAGAAATATATAAGTATGTTTATCAGTTGTCTGGTTGCCATAGCACAGGCTCTGCCTAGTTTGGGATCAGATGACCGTGTGNGGATCGGATGGCCGTGTGTGAGTTGTCCCAAGATATTATTATCTATATCATATCATATTTTTTTCCAGTCTGGAACGCCAACACAATTCCTACGGGTAACCTTTACGGATCCTGGGTTAACTTCGGGAATTTCGACCAGTGTATGAAACCACCATGGCTGGAAACACATCCAGAGTTTAAGACCAAATACTGCGTGGTTCAATTGACACTGTCAGATAAACCAAAGAAGAAAGCTGACTATGATCCTTATGGGTCTACCGAAGAGTACTTAAATGTGAGTAAGAAGTGGAAATATTGGATATTACCTAACTGCTTTGTTCATTCATACTTATCTTTACTATTATTATAAACTAGCTTTTTCCCGCGACTTCGTCTGAAAGTTCGACATTTTTATTTTTAAAGTCAAAGTCAAAAGTCAAAGTCAAAGGTCAAAGTCAAAAGTCAAAGTCAAAAGTCAAAAGTCAAAGTCAAAACGTTTATTCCAATTGGGCCAATAAAAGGCACTTTTGAACGTCAACATAACGGTTAAAAGAATATTTATAAAACAAAGGTAGATTCTATATGGAGAAGAACGGACAAGAAATTCCATAGTTACTATTAAAAGTTTTACAATAAATGGTACTCACATATTATTATATACAATTATTGCAGATAATTGATTTTACAGTGTGTGAGTTATTTAACTTTAAAATTAAAATAAAAACAAAAAAAATACACAAAAAGTACATCTACATATTTAGTTATATATGTTTCATTTCATTTTAAGAAACAAATTTTTTTTATTAACGCTTGAAAATGTGTTGATTTATGTCTTATCAAGTGCCTAAATACAAAGGGTCATGGTTTTATTATCTATAATGACTGACTCCCATAGATCGTCCCCTGTTTCAAACCCTTCAAGCTCTTTTCTCGCGACAAAAGGTAGCCTGTGTCCTTCTCCTAGGTTTAATTTATCACTGTACTAAATTTCATCAAACTCGGTTCAGCGGTTTAGGCGTGAAAGCGTAACAGACAGACATAATATATAATATTTCTCTTAATAGCCTGAAACTAAAGCTAAAAAAAAGAAATATCACCTAATTAAAACTTATCTTTTTATCCAACTGATAATGACTTATGTTTTAGTGAACTCATGTTCTGATACAAAAATACAAAAATTAATATGTATTTCTAACGCGTCTCTCCTTATTTGGAGTTTATTGTACTTATAGTACTTAGAGTTTATTGTATTACTTGTTCAAAAGTGCCGTTTAATAATAATAATAATAATAATAAACGTTTATTTCGACCAACATGGATCATAGCACACACATTACACATAATAATTACACATAACAAAATAATAACAAAAACACACATACATAAAAACACGTAAAAATCCAAATATACATATTACTGGTTTCGATTGCTCAGTAAGTGAACCATACAGCAATGGTTCAGGTACTGACAATCGAACCTCTGCGCGAATGCCCTCAGGATGCCGTTGAAACTAGTCCGAACCCTGCGCACCAGGGATGTGCACCGTTTTCGCATAGTAGAGTAGAAACAGTCTACTTGTGACTCGGCGAACATCCCTGATGCGCTACAGAATCGGGGCAGCCCCATCAGCACTCTGAATGCATTATTATATTGCACACGCAAGGCGCTGTACTGTCCG